>PVHP010000053.1:0-58471 GCA_004024765.1 Zapus hudsonius
CCCCCCCCCACACACACACAAGGAAGCTTCCAGAGCCCTCCACACCTGGGTGACCACACACAATACACTCATCATCACTGCCACCTCAGCTCCGGTGCTCTGGACAGAGCTTGAGCCCCACTCTGGAAAACTAACTGAAGCCCAAGTAACTGCTGATAGCCCAGGCATAGCCCACAGACCCTGTAAACGTCGTTTTGGGGTTTGCTGGTCTTTTTTAAATACATAAGCTTGTACACTCATTTTCATGCAGCCAACAGTGTAAAAACCCAGGACAGACCGTAGAAAGGAGAACAGAAACTCCACTGTGCAAGTCCATGGCTCTTAACTCACGGTTCTCTATAAGAACCTCACATGTCTCTAGCAGTAGAACGAGCGCTCCTTGTTGAGAGGACTGGGTGGATATTCACATTCCCACACGAGGCCTGTAAGACTTGCATAGATGAACCTGAAGACAGAGAAGGAAGGTAAGTGGGTGCTAAAGCACCCACAGGTGTTATCACCTCCACCCACATAGCTGGGCTCTTGAAAAGGTGTCACAAAGGGTGGTCCACTTCCCACCCTTCCTGGTCAGTATCTCCTTCTTGGTCCAGCAATCCCATAGGGACCTTTGGTCACTACTCCTGTGGACCCAGGAGTGGGTCTCACACCCCATGAGGGTGAGAGAAGTAGGACACCACAGGGCAGTGTGAGCTTACTTTTTGCCAGCCTCCCTGTTATGAGGGGAGGAGAAACATTGGCCTTGGTCTTGGCTTCTGTTTTCTTTGTGGAGCGTTTCCCGCAGGCGCCATGTATCTGTTTCCCTGCCACGTGTTGGGCCAGTGACTCATCTAGCTTAACCCAAGGCTCAAGGTTCCTTCCTTCGTGCAAACTAATGCACTCACTGCAACGTGGCTCGGCCCACAGCCCTCCCTAAAGCCCTCCACTACTCTGCCTGTGTTCTCAGTGAGACAGGACTTTTGTCTGATCACAGGTTCCTTGTTATAGGGAAGCTGAAAGCCCAACAAGTCCAACTGAGGCAGCAGAAAGTGATACTGTTCAAGGTAAGTCATCAAAAGTCCCCCTGTGCAGATGTGATTCTGGCACCCTGAAAACATTTTTAAAAAAAAGGGGTGGGGAGATGTCAGTGGATAAAGTGCTTGCTGCTGAGTTCAGATTCCCAGACCCCATCCTCGGAAGCTATGGTGGGCCTCTGTAATCCCAGCATACTTATTGAGAGACGGGAGGTGGAGACAGGAGCTCAAAGGTCAGCTATCCTGGTGAAAATGACAGATCCTGTCTCCAATGAGGCAGAAGGCAAGGACTGACACCTGAAAGTCGTTCTCTAACCTTGACGTGCACATCTGGCACACACACACCCACACTCACACATGCACACAAACACACACTAAAACAGAGAGAAAACAGTAAAAGAAGATGTTTTGTCTAGTGGCAGTGAAGCTTAGAAGCAGAGCATCCTTGCCACGTCACACCTGGCCAAGGACTGTCACCTCCATGCTTTTGGAATTAGCCTGAGATGCAAGGAGTCGGCCTGTGTTTGGAGGCTCAGGTCTGCCACTCCGCTCCTGTCGAGCCGCTCTAGATGCAAAGGAGCAGGGGAAAAACGAGGAAGAGCTGTCCCTGGCTTGGGTACAACACGCTGGGGCTCTTCAGGGAGCTGGCTCTCCTTTACTACACTTTTTAATGTTGTTTTTGCCTCCTGGAAGTTACCTAGGACTCCAGGCAGCCAGACAGCTTGGGGAAGCAGAGAAGCCCCAAGCCATGGGGAGAAATGGAGCAGGCTGATTGCTTGCACTAGGAGCCTTAAAGTTTAAACTAACCCTACCCAAGCAAGCAGGCGAGGAAGTACATCGGAGGTGGAGGAAAGCCAGGACCAAGCATCTTGGAGTCAGAGTCAACTGTCCTCCCAGGCCTTGTCCTTCTGAGGTCACACCCCTGGGCAAGAACCCCAGAAACTGGAAGAGAGGTGTTCTGAATGAGCCTCACAGCTGGATCAGGCCCTGCCTCTCCTAGAGCAAGAATTCTGGGCTCTACTCAGTGAACTTGCCCTTAGGGAAGTCAGCTGTGGAATCTTCCCTGGGATGCTGTCTTCACTGGCTGACACCTTCTTGAAGCCTAGAGGGAGAAGGAAGGGATTGGTCTGGAAAGGAACTGGGAGTAGACTGGGGCAATGTGGCGACACCATTGTGAGGGAATTCAAGGAAGAAGGGCTTGAGGTTAGAGTTAGGGTGCCCTGGGGTGATCCCTTAGCCTCCCCCTCCCCCAGCTCCCTGGATGGACCCAAACTCAGTTTATGATCTTAAATCAACCCCAAACCTGCTTGTTTGATGAGTGTCCTGGTGGTGAGTTGAACCACATCTTGAAAACAATGGCCTTTATAGTGAGCCCTTCTGGTTGGGAGGTTGCACCCTTCAGCCGGGCCCTCTATAATTAGACTCTCCCTGCCTGTCGGGGCAGAAACACAGTGGAAAGCATTTTTGAGGAGGAAGACTATTCTAGCTTGGTGTGTTTGGAGAGCAGAGGAGTTATGACTTCCTGTCCTTTGATCTCATTATCTGGTCTGTCATCTAAAGGTGCCACTAACACATTTGTGGTTACTTACATGCTTAGGAAATGCCTCACTGAGCCCCAGTAGGAGCCCATGTTACTTATTTACCAGGTTTCATCATTGCTCCTCACAGCTCATTCGCAGGGGTCATTGCCAACACAGCCCCTGGGTCTCAGTTACACCACTTGTTCCCACAGAGCTAAAGTCGAGGAAATAACCCTGAATGCTTCCAGTCATTCGGCCAGGCCTCTCCCCTGTCCGATGTGCTTGGTCACTCAATCAGCCCAGAATTTCCTGATGGAACTGGGAACTTGACTCCAGCAGTAGGTGGAACTTGACCCCCATTTCTACTTAGCAGAAGTGCGTCTACTCACAGTAGGACTCACTGTCATCTCTGTGCACTGAGCCCACTTCACCCAGCTGCCAGCGAAAGCCTGAGTGCTGGCTCCTATACAGAATAAAAGGGGAAAGCGGCATAAATAACAAGTGTGGCACAATATTTTGCAAGAGTAATCTCTCCTGGTTTCTTTCATGAATCCGTACAGGCCCCAGCAGCCAAGGGAGGGCACTGTCCCCAGCGAAGATGGCCCACTTGTGTCCAGCCTAACCTTTGGAGCCATCTCGTGGCTGCAGCATTTAGACAATTATGAACCTAATTCTTTCTCTGGGTCACCTCCAATGACCTTGTGGGGCACACACTCCTGGCCTTAGAAAGTCCCCCGGTGTTGGATGTGATTCATGCCTGTAGAGTTCTCCAGATGCACCACCTCCTTTAATGAGAAGCGGAACTTCGAGGCAGGATGTGGTCGTCTCCACACCAGCTTAGTCAAGTTCTGGGCTGGTGCCTCTCCTGAGTCACCCAGCTGCTTCCTGCTCTTGTCAGCCAAGGGGACACGGAGAACACATCTGAGGCCTCCTTCTGTGAGCCCTACACTGTGTCCAAGCTCAGCTCCTCCTCTTGAGGAGAAAAGAAGTCAATGTTTATTGAATGAATCCGGTGTATACAATTTTCCTTTTTATAGCTGGCCTGGCAATGGCAAATAGTGAAGTCTCCTAAGGAGAAAGTTAACCACGAGTTGCTGTGGCCTGCTAGGCCGTCTTCCTGACCTCAGGCAACAGGGCAGCTAACAGGAGGAATGGAGCCTCTGCTGCGCCCCAGGGTGCTGGGGTCCTGGCTGCAGGTTCATGGAGGCCTCCTCAATCTCTCCAAACCTGGGAAATTCCTTCCAATCCACTCACTTTTCGTGGCCATGTGGTGACATGATGGCTCTTTTATCTCTATGGGTCCTTCCCACTGTAATAGAGTTTGGGGGGAGGGGCTGAATGACACCCCTCAAAGTTATATGTTGAAGCCCTAGTTCCCAGAACCACTGAATATAACTAACTGTATATGAAGTTAGGACCTTTAAGGAGATGAGTAATGTCAAACCAGTCTGTCAGAGTGCATACTGATTCAACAGACTGCCATCACTTGATTGATTGATTGATTGATTGATTGATTGACTCAGTCTCATATAGCCCAGGCTGGGTAAGAACTCCCTATGTAGCTAAGGATGACCTTAAACTTCTGATCCTCCTGCCTCTACCTCCCAAGTGCTGGGATCACAGATGTGCAGAGCTGCACGTGGTTCATAGGATGCTGGGGATCAAACCCGGGGCCTCATGAATGAAAGCAAGCCCTGGATCAACTGAGCTATATCGCCATCCTGAAAAGGACAGTTAGATGCAAGAAGAGACACAGGGATGTGTCTGCTTACAGAAAGGGTCATTTGAATGGACAGCGGGAAGCAGCCACCTAAAGCCCAGGAGGCTACCTGAGGATACCCAGTCTGCCAACAGCTTCCAAAATCACAAAAAGATGCACTCTGTGATTATAGGAGTCCAGAGAGCCAATACAGCCCCCAAATGGTGTCACTTGTTCTCATGGGAGGGAAAAAATTTTAAATGGCTTTGGCCCTAAAAGCTTATTTTTTTCCTCTTGCTTTTAAAAGAAATTGAAAGAGTTTGGTGGGTGGGATTGGAGCAATGCCTCCCCTGGGTCTGGTGGGGAGCTGGCCCTCGGGACCTTAGGCTCATAGCAGCTGAGTGGTTTTATGAGGAGCTGGTTTTCCATCCTTCTCTCCCTCTTGGGTGTCATTGGGCACCAGCTCCCATGTTATTATGGCCTGGAGCTAGTCCGCAGAAAGAAAAGTGCTTAGCAACTTTATAACCCAGACTCCACAGACAATCCTTGGGGGGCAAGTCAATTCAGAAATGCTTTGGTAAACACAGAATTAAAAAACCAGCAACGCTGGCCTCAGGTGACAATTTCCCGTCAGAACAATGTCACCTCCAGCAGCACCCTTCAAATCTTTTTTTAAGCTCATTTGTGACCTTGAAGTCAAAATTGGAGACCAGAGATAGGAGTGATTAGCAAGAGGTCACAGGGGGTGCTTTATTTAGCATGAAACAGTTGCATAGATTTTATGTGCATTTATGAGACGGGGTTATTAATTAGATTGAGAAGCCGCTTGAGATGTTACTACCGCAGTAATGTCCCTTTGACAGGGACTGGACAGCAAATTCTGCCCATCGGGAGTGGGAGGGGCATGAGCCAGGTCAGCCAGGAAAAGGACAGGGACCGGGCACACAGGCTCAGGCCAAAGGGAACAAGCCTGAGGGCTTTTATGTCACCGAAAGTGGACATAAAACCTCATCCTACAGGTGAATAGAGTTATTAAGAATCTTAGGGGTGGGGCTTGGGGAGAGGGCTCAGTGGGTAAGTGCTTGGTACACTAGCATTGAAGACCCGAGATTGGGGAAGTAAAAACAGGAGCATCCCTGGGGCTCCCTGGTTATCGAGTCTAGCAAAATTGGTGAGCTCCAGGTTTGGTGAGAGACCCTATCTCAAAGAATAAGAAGGATGGTGAGAAATTGAGGAAGATATTCAATGTTGACCTCTGGCCTCCATGCATATGTATAACCATACATACATAACACACATACAGAGAGAGAGAGAGAGAGAGAGAGAGAGAGAGAGAGAGAGAGATTGTATTAAGAAGGAATCTCTCGTGGAAAGCAGACAGAAGTGATGGGCAAGAACTGGGCACACTCAGGGCTTTGTTGTTCCCACCAGCCTTGAAAGAAAAGCCAAAGGCTCATCTGTCAGTGTAAGGGTGTTTGAGTTTTACATTCCTTCCTTGAGTCCTTGTGCTCCACTCGCCTGATAGATCTGTCAGGCTCCATCAGCCTCAGCCAGGCATGAAACCAATGAAGGGTTTCCTTAGTGCTTCAAAGAATATGGATGCCAGAGAACTAGGCATGTGCTGGGTTTCTTTTTCCTTTGTGTGTGAGTGTGTCTGTGTGTGTGGGGGGGGGTATGTGTGTCTGTGGGTGTGAATACAGGTGTTCAAATGCCACCGCATGCATCCAGAGGTCAGAAGACAACTTCAGGGTTGGTCCTCACCTTGACCTTGAGGCAGGGTCTCTCCTTGTTCACTGCCCCATTTGCCACAAGCTAGCTGGATCACAGGTTCTAGGTCATTCTCCTGTCTTGGCCTCCTTCTTTCCATTTGCGTGCTAGGATTACAGAATGCACCCCAATGTCTGTCTTTCTTACATGGGGTCTAAGGATCAAAACACCACGGTACTGCTGCAGTCAGAAAAGAACCCAACCAAAAGCAAGCTGATGGAGGAATGGGTTTATTTTGGCTTACAGATTTGAGGGGAAGCTCCATCATGGCAGGAAAAATGATGGCATGAGCAGAGGGTGGACATCACCTCTGCCACAGCACTGCAAACAGCAGCAGGAAGGTGTGCCAACACTGGCAAGGGGAAGCTGGTTATAACCCCCATAAGCCCACCCCCAACTACACAGCTCCAACAAAGTTCTAATTTCAAAACCGCTATCAGCAGGGGATCAAGCATTCAGAACACATTAAGTTTATGGGGACACCTGAATCAAACCACCACAAGTACTCATGCCTACATGGCCAGCCCTTTATTCCTGAGCCATCTCCCCAGCCCCTTGATTTTTAAAAAGTTAAGCTGGCTAAACTTGGAGGTGGGGAAAAAATAGCATAGGGGCTTAAAGGAGTGGAAACACTGCTGTGATTCCAGATGTTCCAGATGTGTGAGGAACAGCCTGTGACAAGGCAGCCTGAGAGCTGACAGACTTCAGGCAGTGTCAGGAATGGCAACCAGGAATTCTTGTGCTGTTTCCTGGAGGTTGACCAAAGGTGTTCCTGAATAGAAGCTAGGGGAACAGGGAGAACAGAGACCCACTGTCTCTGGATGGACCCTAAAACACAGAAGCATAGGTATTCTGGGGATGGGCACCTTGAAACGTTCACTCAAACATCCCACATCGTGTGGAAGGAGTCTGTGGTGTTTGGCTCCTGTCAAAACAAATACCACAGATTATGCAGCTTAAACCACAGATTTTCATTGCCTCACAGCTCTAGAGCCCAGGAAGCCCAAGTTCAAGGTGGAAGCATTCGTGGCCACCTCTGACTGTGTGCCTCTATGGTCTCTTCTTTAACCTTTTGGGGACACGTCTTTACAGGGACACTGACCCCACTGAAAAAGGGCTCTAACCTTGTGACCTTGACCTTCATTGTTCATTCCTCTGAATATTGCCACACTGGAAGCTAGAGCTTCAATATGTGCATTTGAAGGGACCACCATTTGGGACAGATAGCCTCTCCAGGCACCATGTCTCACCTCTGAGATGACCTTCCCAGCTAACTGTCAGCAGTAGGTACACTGAGTCTCTAAGCACCCCTAAGTCCTACAGTAAAACCTGCCCCACCAGATGTCAGGCAGGCTGTGGGGCCATCACAGACTTCCATTCCCTGGAATCTTGATGTTTCCTAGAACATAAGGTATGAGCCTGTGTGAGGTGAACCAACCAATGCTGCCTCTCCCAAAAGTTGTCAATATTCTCTCAAACCTATGAACCCATTACCACAAAAGGAGGAGGGGGCTTTGTGACTGTGATTAGATTAAGGATCTTGAAATGGAACTTGTATTATTAGAGAGGACTCGAGTTCTCCACAGGAGTCCTACCTCATAAGAGGAAGGTGGAGCCAGGCATGGTGGCACATGCCTTTAATCCCAGCACTTTAATCCCAGGCAGAGGTAGGAAGACAGTCCGATTGCTGTGCGTTCAAGACCACCCTGAGACTACATAGTGAATTCCAGGAAACCTGGACTAGAGTGAGACCCTACCTCAAGAAACAAACAAAATAATAGATAGATGATAGATAGATAGATAGATAGATAGATAGATAGATAGATAGATAGATAGATAGATGATAGATAAATGATAGATAGGTAGATGGATAGATAGATAGATAGATAGATAGATAGATAGATAGATAGATAGATAGATAGATAAAAGAAGAAGGTGGATGGATCAAAATTAGAGAAGAAAATGTGAAAAATCAAAGACGGAAGGAAGGAAAGAGAGAGGAGAAAGAGATAAAGGTCATCATGGTCTGAGAAAAGCTAGTAGCGTCTCCTTCCAGTCCTCAGATCTCTAGGACTACCAAGCCTGACCACTTACACCAGACTTCTGCCCTTCAGAGCAGCAACAGGAGAACGTCATGCTATTTTAAGGCTCTGAGTTTGTGATTGGTCATTTGCTGAGGATGCAAAAGGACCTAATGCCTTGTGTGAGCTGTGTCATCTCCTCTGTCCCTCCTGGTGGTGGTGGTGTGCTCCTCCTGCCCACGGGTCCCCAGGGTCCACAGTGCTCCACTCACAGTTTTTCACCGGGTGTGCTAATGGTCGGTTGGGAGAGGCTATCTCAGGAGATGCAGAGGTTCACTACTGCAGTTTGATAGATTTTGCATGGTTTTCAAAATAATAAGAGTTGCCATGGCGAAACGCCATAAATATCACTTAAGTAACTCTCCGAGAAGCTACGGTCTAAATAATTAATTGCAGTGCTGCTGCTGCTGTGGCCCTGTAGGTCGGCTCAGGCTGATGTGATCCTTTACACAATGTTTGAAATCTGCATAAATGCATCGCAGTGGTGTTTGCTCTTGATCCTTTCAAACATAGTATCCAGCACTTCTGAGGAAATGCCTTTAGTCTCAAGTAAATTCTGCCTTAATCAAATAATCCCCGTTGTCTTGGAGTTGCTGAAAAGAAAAGATCACAATGTCAGCAATACGCATGGAAGAATGTTTTATGATCGGAGCAGGGAAGCAGGCACCGTGGAGTGGGCGCCCCGTGGATTAAACAGGGTGGTGTGAGATCCTGGGGAGATGTCAGATGAGCATCTGTTACCAAGATGGCACACTCATATGAATGGTTCCAGCTTTGGTGGGGAGGGGTCACAGAAGAGCAAAGCTGTCTTTAGAGAAGACCTGACTCTCAGCAGGAACTACCTTGTGCCACGGGGGACGAGTACGTTTGAGGACTTGATCATTAAAAGGAAATCAGGAGAGAATAAGATGTTTGATTTTATGCAGAAAAAAATCAATTTGAAGAGCCAGTAGACAGATGTGTCCCCTCCAATCTGTCCATGTGGCCTCCCCTTAGTCACCCCTTCCTTGTGATGCAGGGTCTGTCTCATCGCTGGACAGAGACTGGGAGTGGACAATCTTCCCAGGCTCCAAACTCATCAAAGAGCAAGACTGATGGAGATTTTGCTTGGCCACAAGTGGGCTATAAACCCATTCAAATTGGTTGACATCTTCATCCTGCTGACCACACTTCAAGCAACTGTAACTGAAGGACAATTAATTTTACCCCTGAGAATTCTCCACCACACTTCCTAAACCCTGTGCAAGACCAGCACCTGGTTTTATGTCCAACAAGTATGGCCCTCCTTTGCTCCTGTACCAAAGTATTCAGCTTTCGGTGTTCAGAATCAAGCGATGGCTTCTCCTTCAGTAACAGTGGTTGTTTCCTATTTGAAAGCAGCTGAGCCATGAAGGCAAAGAGAAAGTCAATTGCACATTGACATGTCTTTTAAAAAATATTCTATTTATTTATTTATTCATTCATTCATTTATTTGCAAACAGAGAGACAGAAGAGAGACAGATAGAATGGGTGTACCAAGGCATCTAGCCAGCCACTGTAAATGAACTCCAAATGCATAAGCCACTTTGTATATTCAGCTTTATGTGGGTAGTGGGGAATTGAACCCAGGTTGTTAGGCTTTGCAGGCAAGTGCCTTAAGAGCTGGGCCATTTCCAGGTTAAAAAATATTAGTTCTGGCATGGTTTTTACCAATTTTGTGGTATGAGTATTCCTACCATTGCATATTTCAAACTACCAAGGAGACACCAATCTGCTTATGCAACTTCTGAAAATTCCTGAATCAGGACTGATGAGCTGGTCCACGTCAGCTCCAGTAAACCACTGACTAAGGAACAACATGTGGGAAGTGGAAGAGATCCTCCAGACCCGGCACACACTGGGCCTGACAGACCATACCTTCCAGGCCCAGGCTCTGAGCCCACCAGAAAGCTGCAGAATGAGAACACCTGGCTGCTCCACATAGACAGAGTCCTTTTCAGTCAGAGGCACAGAGAGGGGCTTGCCATGGAAGGGAGCAATGGTTCTATCCAAGCAGAAGGGGCCAGCCAATCACACAGAGAGATCGAGAAGGGGTCCCTGTGCTAGGGAGACTCTTGAAAAGATAGGTCTCTGAAACACCTTCCCAATGTCCCTAGGGAACTCTGCTTCTTCATAAGTCTCTCCCTTAGGTCTGCCCTTGCTCTAACAAAGCCTCTTAGACATTGCTGACGCCATAATCCAACATGGATGTAGGTTGGTATTTAGACATAGCTCTGCCTGGCAGCCATTCAGGGGAGGAATCCAGGTGGCTAACAGCTTGTCCACCTTCACCCCTTTATCATTCGGCTTCCAAAGTCCTGGTCACCCTGCAGAGGTCCAGGAAGCATGGAGCTTGAAGCAAGAGCTTAAGGAGGCCAGGTCTGGACACCCTCTATGTGAACTCTACCCAGTTCTCACGAAGGAGCAGCAGAAACAGCCATGCTTCCTTTCGAGGAAGGCTGGGACTGTGACCCACTGGGGACTCAGGAAGGTGACTGTGCACTCAGCTCGCAGGTCCTGGACTCCTGCTGCCCTGCAGTGGGTCGCTGCTAAGAGTTTAGAGCTTTTATTTCCACACGTCTTTTTTATGCACATTAGTTTTTCATAGAATCCCTGGGCTGCTTACTAAACTAAAATCAGCAGTTGCTGATTTCTTCAGATGTCTTAGGATGGGTGCATTCTTCCTCGCCGGCTCTGCATCACATTAGTGACTGCATCATAGGCTCCTGAACTCAGATCCAGCCTGTAACAAGACAACCTACTGCATGACAGGCAATAATTTCCCTTTCTTTAACGACTTCGCTTTTAATTGTTTATTTGTTTTTAGTGTTTATTTTGTTTATTTGGTTGTTGGAGGCGTCTTTTCTTTTCTTTTTTTTTTTTTGTAATGTAAGCACTTGACATTTTGAGCATTTCCTGACCACCGCTTGTCAAAAACAAACATGGAACAGAGCATCAGGGCTGGGGTTCAAGCACAGATGATTGTGCATGTGAGTGTGTAATTGTAACAAACTAGGAATCTGTGAGCATGTCCCAGAGGCACCTGTTGACATGATGGAGGGCCTGAGAAGGTTTGGATGTGGACAGTTTTCCTAAGAGAAGGGAATTTAGCTACTCAGAGGACAGTCCCAGACCTTTCTAGTCACACTAGTCTTTTGACAGTAGTTTCAGTCTGACACTTCAAAATCTTGCTGTTGTTTTTCTGCATATGTATGTGTGTGTTTATATGTGTGTGGGCACATACATATGTCCAGATGTTGTAGTTACCTTCCCGTTGCTGGTACAAAACGCCCGACCAAAAGCAGCTGATAGGAGGAAAGTTGTTCAGTTTGGTTTATAGTCTCAAGGGGAAGGTCCATGATGGCAGAGAAAAGATGGCATGAGCTGAGGTTGGGCATCGCCTCTGTTTGAAAATAGCAGCAAGAGTGAGCTATATTCTAATAAGGGAAGATGACTATAACACCCCCCCCAAACCACCCTGAACATTATACCTCCCTCAGCAAGGCTCTATCTCCCAAACTGCAAGGTGAGGACCTAGCATTCAGAACACATGAGTGTATGGGGGACACCTGATTCAAACCACCAGCCCAGGGATGTATGCAAATGTGTGCATGCCCATATAGAGGCCAGAGCTTGATGCCTGGCGTCTTCCTCAGTCGCTCTCCACCTCAGCCTTTGAGACAGGATCTCTCTCAGAACTTACCAAGTTCATCATGGACTACCGATTAGCCCCCGTGTCTACTTCCCCAGTTACAGGTGCAGGTCGCCATGCTTGGCATTTTCACATGGGCACCACAGATACAAACTCCGATCCTCATGTGTGGCACATACTGTACCAACTGAGCCATCTCTACAGCCCCTCAAAATCTTAATATTGACAGAGAATATATTTTGAATTGAACACCACCATTATTAAAGAAATAAACTTGAGTTTAACTTACGCTGGTAAAGATTAGGCATAGGATAATGCCCCCATGCCAACATGTCTACCCACCCATAGTGATGTGGGAATTCTGGGGTCCAGCGAAGGTTCCCCAGATTTATGAATCTCAAGTAATAGGTCCTTTCTTAATCTTTTGTTCTTTTCTTTTCTTTTCTTTCCTTTTATTGTCCATAATGAGTTACAACATTTAGTGGGCAAACCATGAGTTGTTATCCCCAATTCCCCGCTGCCCTCCCCTCCCCACTCTGCTGGATAACCTCCTCCATGGGTCGTCTGGATCAGTCCTTGTGACAGGGGACCATGGTTAATGAAGAATAATAAAGACAGAAACAAAGAGGACAAATTATGAATTATTTAGTTTATTTGGGGAGAAATCACAATTTGGGGAGAAATCACAATTTGGGGAGTTTATTGAAAGGGAACTGGGACTTGGAAAAGAAGACTAGAACATTTTTATGTGGAAAACATGTTTCAGAAAAGTGGACAGCTAGAGACACGGGTTTTAGAAAGTGAAGTTAGAATGGACCTGGGGAATCACACTGAAAGCCAGAGAAACTGGGGCTTAGAAAGTGAAGTTCAGAAGGGGCTGTGAACACGTGGAAAGCTTTGTGGAAAGATCTAGAGGGGCTTGAAACCCGTGAGAGCATCCACGTGGCAGATCCAGAGTGGGGCTCTGCACATGGACTGTGAGACAGATAGAGTGGATTAAAGAGGGGAACACACTTGGCATCAGCCATGTGCTTTCTCAAGGGGCGGATCCCGAGGGGGAATCATCACGTGGTAGAGACCATCAGACAGATGGAGTGGAGAGACTAGAATTAAAGAGACATTAAAAGACAGGGTTAGGTCTCCCTTGCCCACCTGGCCGCAGGCTGGGAACTGAGATTCACGTGGGCAAGTTCAGGCCACACCAGATGAAGATGAGAGGATCTCGGGAAAATGGAGAAGATCTCAGGGGGAAAAAAAAGGGAGAAACGCAGGTCAAACCATCACCTTTATAGTGTTTGACTCAGGTAGGCAGGGAAAAATCTGATTTATTATTATTGATTATTGGTTATTAGGTCTGGAGGATGAATCATAGAATCTGTCCATATTTGGGTGGGGCTGGGATCATAGCATGTCAGATTATGGACAGTAGGGGTCGTCGTAGATCTGTCAGACAGGAGTTCTAATCCAAGTTAGGAGTGTTCATTCTTGTGCCAAGATGAGATGTCAGGTGTTTGGCATCTTTTGGTTTCCTCTGCGCCTGGCTGAAACCTGCCTAACTTTCTCCTATTCTGTCTCAGTTGGACAGGATTCTGTTATACTTACCAGAGGCATTTGGGACAAAAACCTGGAATGAGCTCAGAATGTCCCAGATGTTGGCTAAGTGCCTCTGAGTGGTGATATGACTGTGTCATTAGGATGGTTTCCTTAAAGGGGGGGGGATGGAAAGCCACACTCCTCATCTCCCTTAGTGACATCTTACCAGAGTTAACAGATTTCAAACAGCTCAACCCGATTGTCCTAGGATAAGGGATCCTCTTGGGTTCTCACTCCATGTTCCCACCAAGACCAGACTTGTATCAAAACCTGGCTGTGGGCACAGGAAAAAGCTCACTGACTAAATGAATCACTGTTGGCAAATGTCGCCTGCAGGCACCGGGAGTGAGGTGGCCCTACTTTCTCCAAGAACAAAGCTGAAGGCATGTGTGGTAACTGACAGGTTTTGTTGAAAGTCATAGAAACTTTCCAAGAGAGAGAGATAGATCCCTCTGTCTCCTCCCTAGGAGGTCTGGAATTTTAAGACAGCCTTAAAAATGATATGAGAGTTAAGTGTTAGCCGGCAGGAGGAGCCTGTCCCCAGAGTGCCATCATGCTCTGCCCCAAGGCTCTCCACACAGGGCTTGCTGATTTCAGGCTGTCTTCCCTGTGCAGGCTTCCTGATTCTTGCTACCTTAATGGTTCCAGCTTCGTTCCTTGCCCTGCCAGTTGGACCATTCTGTTGCTATAACTTCAGCATGAAGAAACCTGCTGGTCCCCAAATGACTCAAGTTGAACATAGTTCAGGTTCATTTCAAAAACAAGGGGCTGGGGAGTTAGCTCACTGGGTAAAGTGCTGGCCTTGAAGGCATGAGGACCACAGTTCGATCCCAGGACTCAAATTAGGCAGAAAAAAATAAGACAGACATGGTGCTTGGAATCCCGGTGCTGGAAAGGTGAAAACAGGTAGATCCCTGGAGCTTAGTAGCTAGCTAGGCGAGCCTATGAGAGACCCAGTCTCTCACTAACTAACTACATACATAAATAAATACATAAACGAACAAACAAATAAAGGAGGCCTGGGACAAGGGCTCAGGAGATCAAGCACTTCTTTGGATTCCCACCACCTGTGCGATGTTGTGTGGTAATGAGATGGGAGCCTGGGAGCAGGCTGTCTAGCTAAATTCCTATGATGAGAGACTCTGCCTCAGTAAAATAAATTGGTGAGCGATTGAGGAAGACACTTGAAGTTGACCTCTGGCCTCCACACTCACGCACACGTACAAACATGGCAACCACACATTTGTGCGTTCACACATATATGGACACACAGACACATATGCACATACACCACACATAGAGATGGACAGTGCCTGAGGACTGATGCCTGGGGTTGTCCTCTAACCTACACACACACACACACACACACACACACACACACACACACACACACACACACACACACACACAGAGTACAAAATGATGGGGAGTAATGACCTTGAGCCAAGAGTCCTGCATCTGAATCATAAACCTGTCATTTTATGATTAGCACCATAAAATCTAGCACACCCGTCCCCTGACTGCGCCTCAATTTCGTCACTTAGGAAATGGCAGTAATGGTCAAATCTACTATCACACTGCATTCATGTGAGGATTAAATATGCTGAGGCATGTGCAGTGCTCAAAATGGGCCTTAGTCAGGGCTAAGAACTTGATAGGTGTTCTCACTATTAAAGTGTCCTGGAAGCCATCTGGGTGACCAAAGAGCATCCTGGACAGCAGGCTTGGCATCACGGAACCTCTCCAGGCCTGAGGACAGGTTCCAGAGGCAGTGGACACCTGCCTTGTTCTTCAGAGCTGCACACACTGCCCCTGTCACTGTGCCTGTGGCCTCAACCCTGGAGGGAGAGAAAGAGAGAGAGAGAGAGAGAGAGAGAGAGAGAGAGAGAGAGAGAGAGAGAGAGAGAGAGAGAGAGGAGCACACGATCGAGGATGTGGATCACAGCACGCAGTGTGGAGTTCAAGGTTGCTACACGGAGGGAGGGATCCTCAGAGACAGCCTTAGCCCGCAGAGTATCACCTGCCTCCCTCTCCTGAATCTATCAGAATGGCGATGCCCACCTACAGGGGTCATGGAGGGAGCTGGACAAGCCAAACACAGGTCTAAAACCTCGGCCTCGATACCTGGTCGCCATCTAGTGCCTGGCATGAGTAACTGATCCTCTCCCTTGCAAACCTTGGATACCTCACAGCACGCAGGACTGGAAGATTCCACTGAGGTCATCTAACCTTGAGATTATGACTTTGGAAATCCCTTCCCGACTTCCTGGATATAGGTTTGCATTAAAACTCTCTAAGGCAGGAATCCTGGCTAATTTGGGGTAACTCTAAATGTGAGAGTCTGATCTCCCCCGAATCCTCTGCTCTGGAGTTTTTTTTCACTTGCTGTTTTATACCCCTCCCCCACTCTGCTCCCCAGTTTAGAAGAAATAACAGCGGGAAGTATGAAGGGCAGGACAGTGGGGCCTGGATCCGAATGCCTAAGTCAGCTAATGGAGTTGCAATTTCCAAGCTTTCTCTGGGCCTTCCTTTCTTTTCTGTTATTACACTGCTCCTGCCTTGTGCGCACTGCAGAGACCCAGGAACAGAAAACTAACAGATTCTGCCCTGAGGGGCTGAAGCAAGACTAGCCAAACAGGAGAGCACAGCCGCTGAGGAGGAGGGCACCCTCAGTGCTCTGTCCCTGCTGACCAGGACCAGGGATGGCCTGGGATGACCAGACTGCACTTCTGCGCAAGCCTCCCTGCTGGCCAGACATCTGTGCTCCCAAGCCCCTTGATTGACTGCCTCATGGAGGGAGGGGGTAGCATCAACCTCTCTGGAATCAGTCAGGATGTCCAGATGGCTTCCTCTAGGGCCAGGATGTGGGAAGCCATACTTTTCTCCTAAGGCCTCTCCTGGAGCTCAGTCCAGGATCCTGGAGCAGAGGGCAGCTGCTGATGGTGACTGTGGTGGCTTTGGCTTAGACTGAGCCACATTGGGGGTCCTACACATGGGCCAGGATGGAACTCCCCAGGGCAAGAGATGAGCCATCAATGTCCTTATCATTTGCCTGGGCCAGTGGGAGGGGAAGAGCCTGAAGGAGACTTTCTCTTTCTTGCCTCCCCCAGGCCACTGTGATGGGCCTGAGGCTGGGGCCCACGTGACCAGCAAGTCTGGGGGAGCTTGTCAGAATGCAGCCTCCTAGGCCTTAACCCCAGTCCACATGATGAGATATGTGGGTACATGCTGGCTGCAGGAATACTGGTGATCACTTTGGTTAATTCTATCTCCAGGTTGCAGATGCTGTTGAAAAGGCATATCACTCCATGTTCACACAAATGGAGGAGGAGGAGGAGGGGGAAGAAAAAGAGGAGGAGGAGGAGGAGGTTGTTTCCAGATGGGCAGCCAGGAGTTCCGGGTAACCTGGAGTCAGCTTGGGTCAGACTCCTGGGAGTGATGGATCCCAAGGTTCCTCCTCCACACTTACTTTTACATTCACTGGGCACTTCAGGCCCTTTGTGAACAACCCTGAGAGGCAGAGGCCTGGCTCAGAATAGGGAATTGATTCTCAAGATCGCTATGAACTGAGGAAAGATTTTTTAAAAATTAAAAATTTATTTATCTCAGAGAGAGAGAGAGAGAGAGAGAGAGAGAGAAAATGGATACATCAGGACCTCCAACTACTACAAATGCACTCCAGAGGCGTGACACACCTGTGTATCTGGCTTTATGTGGGTACTGAGGAATTGAACCCCAGTCCTAAGGCTTCGCAAACAAACTCCTTCCTTAATCTCTGAGCCAGCTCTCCAGCTCTGAACTGGGCTTTTCTAAAGACACCCCATCTACATTGAAGACTCTGCAGACATGGACTAATGAGATCCTGGTGATTGTGGAGGGCTGAAATATTATAAACTTATCTTTTGTCTTTTAGCAGCTACTGACCACCAGCCTCTGGTGTAGCCTAACATCTTTGTGACCATTAGCTAAAATGTTTAGAATGGGGCTGGGAGGATGGCTTAGTGGACAGAGTGTTTGCCACACAAGCCTGAGGACCTCAGTTTGGGTCCCCGGCACTCACCTAAAAAGGTGCACCCTGTAGCAGGTGCATCTGTTACCCCAGCATGCCTATGGAGAGATGGGAAACAAACACAGGAGCATTTTCCAGAAGCTTCTGGGTTAGCTAGCATGTGAATATATAATCGAAAAGTAAGAGACCCTGCCTCAAACAAGATGGAAGGCCAGAACTGACACCTCTTGATACAGATTATTGACAATTAATATTCGTAAGTGACATGGGGAGAGAGAGAGAGAAAGAGAGAGAGAGAGAGAGAGAGAGAGAGAGAGAGAGAGAGAGAGAGAGAGAGAGAGAGAGAGAGAGATTTCGGATCCCTCTTCCCTCCTCCTCCTCCTCCTCCTCCAAGTTCATGTCCTCTGATGCAAAAAGAATTTATACACAGGGACAGAAATAAATTTTAATTACACACACTTATTCTAATTTATTGATTTAGGAAAAGGGGAATTGGATGGGGAAGTCGCCCAGTCACCAGTGGGAAGTTACAGAGTTCTCCAGCCACCAGTGAGGGGAAAACACGTGTCAGAGAGTTTAACAGAACTTATATTATTTAGCTAAATAAGCAGCAAAAAAAAAAGATAATAGAAAGCTCCCATTATGAGGAGAGGGTTATGAGGGAAAAGGTCTAGAACATGCCCCCTACCCCTTACCTTCCTGAGGCCTGGATTAGCAGTCCCCTTACTCCATTGCCACGTGGGAGAGAAGAGAGTGACTTCCTCTGGGGAAGCGAATTTAAGTTTTTTCCCCAGGTGAGTCATAGAGACAGCTGATTGGTTCATATTTGACCAATCAGCCCCTAGGTTGTAGCTCTAATTAGCTAGATACCACCCACTCAAGGGGAGGGGGCTGCCTCTGCAGAGAGGTCTGACTGTCACACTCTGACGGTCCCATGGGCACAGTGACACACGTGCACACAAAGACACACAAGTTTAGAGTGATTTGTTAAACTTAGCAGACCACTAGCTTCCACCAACCTAGTGGTAAGGACATCGTCATCAGATGGCATCTGAAATCCTTAGCAGAGATGTCCCCTCGGTGCTGTCACCTGCTTACCTGACATTCCCATCAATACAGTTGGTAAATGCACTGATGCATGACTTGCTTTTCTGATGTAAATATAAAAGCTCATTTAAGCTCTTCCACAATGGTGCATGCCATTCAGGGCAAACAGAATCCATGTTCCCAGGCCCTGGCCACTTACATTTGACTCAGAATAAATGATCGCTTATTCTGTTTGTAGCAAGAGCTGAATTTTCTGTGGACACCACTGGACCTGCTGCCAGGGCATAGGGGCTCATATCACTCACAGGTATGCCCAGAAGGGGAGCTACTGGCCAATTACCCTCCAATTCTCTAAAGGCAACCCAAGCAAGGGTGTGTCCCATCCAAGTACCAGTGTCCTGATGACTGTCCCTCTCCCCTGCTCTTGACACCAGCAGTAGGTGCCCTGGGTTCTTACGAGATCCAGAAGACACGCAGCCCCTTCCGAGCCAGCACCTTCCATCTTAGGAGCTGTGTCCTCAGGATTACAGGTGTCACCACATTCACACTGACAGTGACACAGACTCTGATTGAATAGACTTCAGCCAGACCCCTGAACTTTCTCCAAGCCCATCTGTGCATGTCCTTGTCAAATCCAGTTTTAGCAAACGCTGTGTGAAGTTACTTTCCAAAAGCTCCTGACTATGTCCCACTTTGGTCCCTCTGCCAACCCCCAAAGGATGTCTGTCCCTTTGGCCCTAAGCAAGAATACTGTGAGGCCAGTTTATCCAGAGTGTCCCTGGCCCCTGATGCCTCCTTTCAGTAACTGATCCTCTCATCCCATCTCTTCCTCAGCTATACCTACCATGCCCAGGCTAAGTCCTCTCTCTCTCTCTCTCTCTCTCTCTCCCCCTTCTCTCTGTGTGTGTTTATGTGTGTGAATAGAGTCCAGAGGACAACCTTGGGCGTGATCTTCAGGAATGTCATCACCTTCCTTTGTGACAGAGCCTCTCATTGACTGGAGCTCACATATCATGCTGGACTGGCTGCCCAGTGAGCCCCAGGAATCTGCTTGCCCTGCCTCCCTAGCACAGAGACCACAAGTGTACACCACTATGCCCAACATTCTATGTGGATACTTGGGATCAAGTAAAGTCTTCATGATTGTGAGACAAGTATTTAACCAGTGAGATGTCGCCCCAGCCCCAGGCTCTGCTCCTGGCAGAGGGCTTGAGTCGTCTTCTCTTCTCCCCATGCTTTACCAGGTATGTCACTGAATACCTGTTGGTTTTGTTTTTCTTGTTCAGTAGATGTCCTCCATTCCAGCTTAGCAGAGGAGGTGAACAAAAACCACATTGGTGTCCTGACCACACCGTCTTCCTTGTGGCCCAGCCAGCTCATGTGAGGGATCAGTTAGATCTGGGGATCTTGTCATTCAGCCATTCTCCAGAAAGGATGTATCCCACACTAAATCAGTACCTTCAGACACAAATTCTTGCACAGGAAAAACCCTCGAAGATCACACATGCTAAGCCAGGGAAACAGAGGAGTTTGTTCATCTGTTTGGTCCCCAGGTGTGTGTTCTCAGTAATCTACCACCTGGCCTCAGAGGCAGGAGAGAAGAGACAGACTTGGGGGGAACTCATTGTAACTTAAACCCCCAGAACCCTATGCATTAGAAAGAAATTAAACACAGCAGTCTTAAAACGTTAGGTCTGTGTTTATCATATGACCCAGCATTCTTGCTCCTGTGTACCTGCCCAAGAGAAATGAAAACGTGAGCCCACAAAAATACTTCAAATGGTCCTCCATAGGAGCACTGGTCATCAGTTCAGAAAATGGTACTAACCCAGAGTTCCACCAACTAAAGAACAGATAAACACATGGGGTCTATTCAATGATGGAAAATTACCCACCAGTGAAAAGTAACACACTCCTAAAACAGGAGACAGTATGGGTGAACCCCAAAACACTGTTACAGGAACGTAGCCAGATACAAAAGACTGCATAGAGTATGATCTCATTTCATGAAGTATGACTTCATTTCACTTCATTTCATTTCTTTGCTGTGGTGAAAGTCTTGAAACCATGTGTGGTGATGACACAGTTACTAGACTGTGAGCCTTGAAGGTGTGAGTAAATTATTCCTACAGAGAACTTTCTAGAAATCAAATGAAAGGAAGTAAAACACAGTTCCTGAAGCAATGGGCCACAGTGTAGAAGATCGGGTGTTTTCTCTTCATAGTCCCCAAAACAGGTCACGCAGTATCTGTGTCCAGAAACTGGACAATTATGCAGAGACACACCACGGCATGTGTTGACCTGAGTACTCACTGGAACACTGCTCTTCGTATCCATGTGCTATTTAATCCCAAGGTAATCCTAGGAGGGAAAATTTGATGTTATCCTCATTGCATAGCTAATATGTAATGTAATGGAGACCGAGAAGTCACAGCTTGTCCCATCTCTTTTCTGGCCTGTAAGCAGTGCCCAGGGCCAGGGGCTTGTCTCCAGCAGCAGGCGAGAGCTGGCTCTCAGCTGCTCTTCCCAGTCTATGCAGGGCGCTGTTCCGTGTTCTCATCTTCTCTGGCCTTGGTCCTGTGAAGGTGTCATTGTCCCCAAGGCTTGTTTTGGAAGACACCACATTCAGGATCTCCTCCCACCCTTCCAATGGGCTCTTGACTCCCAGGCCACCTCTCTAGCCACAGCCCCTCTCTTCTGAGGGCGCCAATCATAATGGATTAGAGCCCACCCTGGTGATGTCACATAATTCAATCATGCCCCCTCTCCATAAGCATTCTGGAGGGCTGGAGGTGAAGAATTCCCCATGGGAATTTAGCTGACAAAATTGAGCTTATTACACCATGCGCAGAACAGGGCTGCATCACTTCCTCAACTGGCAAGAGGGTTGGGATATTTAAACACTAAAAGGGGGAGACAGCGCCATGGGTAAAAGGTGCCCATGGGCACCAGGGCCTGAGTTGGATCCCAGAACCCATGTAAATATCAAGCATGGTGGTACACACCTGCAATCCTCAGGCTGGGAAGGCAGAGACAGGAGGATTACCGGCTCTCACTGGGGAGCTAGTCTACCTGAATTGGTGAGCTCCAGGTGGAGAATAATCAAGAAAGACACCTGACCTTGATCTCTGGCCTCCACATTCATGTGCACATTCACTCATACATCAATGAATGTATACACACACATGCATATCACACACACACACATTTTAAAAATAAAAATAATTTTATAAAAAAGTTCAAAGCCATCCTCAGCTACATTGGAGTTGGAGGGCAGCTTGGCATGCGTGAAATCTTCCATCAAGCAAAGAATAAAAGGAGACACAAAAATGCATTGCTGAACTCCCCAGTTATCCGGGACAGCACCCACATGCCTCTCAGGGCAGCAGTCTTGCTACAGGAATTCCCTCCAACATCTCAGCCAAAAATCTCATTCTCATATTGTTTTTCCTCCCCTTACTCCAATTGACTCTCCTGTAACCAAAATATTCCCATTTCCTTTGAAGGAAAATCATTCACAGTTTAGAAGCTGTCCGTATCATGAAACACCCCACTTCGCATTCCTTTTCCGTCCTCATCTTAACAGAAGTCTGGGTACACCCAGGGTGACATTCCTCACAGTCTCCTAATGGGGTCTGGTTGTTCTCGTGCACCGCTTTTCTTATGGCTGTGACAAAATACCTGAAAGAAGCAGCTTAAGGAAAGAAGAACTTGTTTTCGCTTATAGATCAAGGGATTCGGCCCTTTGTGATGGGGAAGATGGCTGGTCATGATGCATCCACAGCCAGGAAGCAGAAAAGATGAATGCTGGTACTTTACCTCACTTGATTCATCTGGAACCCAAGCACATGGGCTGCTGGTGCTGGTGTCCACATTTCCAGTGGGTCACAGCAACAAGAAATGTGACTGTTGTAGTCAACTTCACTTTTCTGGTGTGAACTTCCAAACAGACACAGTTTGAGGGAGGAAGGGATTTATTTGAAGCTTACAGATCCAGGGGAAGTTCCATAATGGTGGAAGAAGCCGGCTTCCTTTCACAGATCTAAGCAGAGAGAGAAACCCACCATCAGCCAGTTAGCATCACAAGCAAGTACAAAATCTACAGCAAATCAGCAGGGAACTAACTCCAGACAGAGGTCAAGAGCTCTGCCTACCTTTAGACTGGAAATTAAATCCACCCCCAGTAACAACTCCTCCAGCCACATGGCTGGAGACTAGCTTTTAATGAAAACATCTGAGTCTATTGGGAACATACATTCAAATTACCACAATGACTAATACACCCACCCCACTTTCCATCCCTACAATCACAACACTAAGCCCGGGCCAGTCATCTTCCTCCCAGATAACAAGAACAGCAGCTTAATGGCTGCCCTCCCTGCTGGCTTTTCTCCCCACATTCTCTTCTCCACACTGGAGCCAAAGATGTCTAAAATGCAAATCTGATCGTGTCATTTCCATGCTTAAAATATTCCACTGACTCCTCACTGCTTTGAGTAACACTGACCTTCTTTACCATGGATTCTAAGATCACTCATAATGGAACACAGATGAAATTCAACCTACGGGGTAAGGATTTCCACTCCTTCTCTCCTGATCTGCCTCCGGCCCTCCACACACGCAAGTGCTTTCCAATGAAGGAGACCACCTGAGCCAAACTTGAAGCCACCGTTCAGGGCAAAGAGGGAGCCATACTGGTGAAGGAAGGCTTGCTGCATCTGAGTAGAAGAATTCAAAGATGCAGCTGCCGGTCTCCAAAGGGCAGCTGGGCCAAGCGTCTGGCCTTAGCTGCCTAGTGAGAACAGACAACTTTGTCATTCTGCAGGCAGGAACAGAACCTAGAAAGAATAGGAGCCCATTGCAACAAGTATCACAGGCCCCTGATTTCAAATGTGTGAGAAGGCATGTGCATAGAGTCTAAATGATTAGTCAACCCGATTCCTTAGAAAGTGTATCTGTGGGGCTCGGGAGATCACCCAGTGAGGACCTGAATTCTGATCTCCAGCACCCATGGAAAAGCTGGGCAGGGCGGTGCACACCTGTAGTCTCAGTGCTGGGAAGGCAGAACCAGGAGGACCCCTAGGGCTTGCTGACCAGCTTACCTATCTGAATCAGTGAGCCCTAGGTTCATTGTGAGACCCTGCCTCAAAAAATAAAGTAGAGAATGTTAGGCCAAAACCTAGGCCCCAAGATGAAGCCTGATAGGCCAATACCCCCGGCACCCGATTGGGGGCAGCCTGACCACCCCGGAAAAATAAGCTGATCGCAGCAAGATCTCTTCTGGCACAAGTCTCAAAGAGCTAAATCTGTAACTTGTTCCAACCCCCACCCCTTCCCGAGAAGTTATCTAACCCCAACCCCAAATACCACAAATATTTGGCTTCTGGCTAAAAGTTAACTGAAAAAAAAAATCCCCTGTCTGATAACCTAAGGGCAGTTCCTCTTTCTCTTTGACCCCCCCAGATGAAAAGATTGCCCCCCTATAAAAATCCAAACTGACTAAACCCAGTTAGCTGCTCTCCTCTCTCCCCTGTGAGACAGCCCAACAACTCCTGTTTCTTCCAAATAAACTCTTGGTCATTTTTGGACCTTACATTTTTGGTGCTGTGACTCAGATTTGGACCTTACAGAGAACACCGAAAAGACCCCTGATATTGCTCTCTGGTCTCCACATGTGTGCACACACATGGGCACAGGCACCTGCACATGTGTGCACCCACATACACACAAACACACACATGCATACACTCACCACACATGCACACAAACACACAAAAAAGGGAAAAGTGTATTTATATATTCATCTTTCCTTCTGGAAAAATATAAAAAGCTACATTTCTCAGGCAGTCATGATATGACATGCATTTTAGATACTCTCTTAAATCTAATTACCCTGTGTCTATTTTGCTTGTCCTTTTTAATGTCTGTTTTACTGGTATGGAATGTCAATGGTTTGAAGGAGATGTCCTCCGTAGCTTCACCTGTTTTGAATGCTTGGAACCCAGGATGCTGGCAATTTGGGAGGTAGAGCCTTGCTGGAGGAGGTTTATCACTAGAGGAGGACCTTGAGGTTTATTAGCCCAGCTCCAAGTCCAGTGTTTAGACTATTTCCATTCAGATATGTGTCTAGATGTGAGCCGGCTTCCTGCTGATGCCATGCTATGATGTAACTTCCCCTAAGACCGATGTAAACCTTTTCCTTCCATCAGCTGCTTTGGATCAGGTGTTTTGTCTCAGCAACAAGAAAGTAACAGCTACAGAAACTGAGGCTTTAGAGAGATTAAAGTAACAAGTACACATCACTCCTGAGTGATAGAGCCAGGAAACAAACTTGGACTTGTCTGGTACTGAAACCTGGAACAGGTGGTCACTATACATCACCTGGCAGCTCCTCCCAGACATGCAGATGTGTTGGGCTGGATGCCAAACAGTCAGGGATTCAGGCCCCTGTGATGGAGTGGATTTTTGGGATGACTGCAAGAAAGGTAAGGTGTTGGATAGACAAAAGGAAGGAGTTAAGCAAGAATGTGTCCGCAGATAAAGTCAAGCAATGGTGTGTGTGTGTGTGTGTGTGTGTGTGTGTGTGTGTCCATGTGCACATGCACACGCAGACCTGAGATGTAAAATGTACCACAGATATGTATCGCTGTCCCAAGGGGAAATGTTCTTTTACACTCTGTCAGTCAGCAGGCAGAGGGCTGGAATGAAGCGAACGTAGATTCTACCACTCTCATCGTGTAGGAATAAACAACCACTAACATTTCTCAGTCTCCTTAAGTTGATAGAAAAATGCCATTCTTCCCTGTCTATAAGCACAAGTAGATAACCCCCTCATCAATGTCTAAAACAAGAAATCGCGATTGCAAATTGGCTGGGGGTGGGGTGGGAGGAATCTCCGATGATCTCAGTGTACACCCCCCCCAGCTCTTGATATTCATATATCCTCTCTCCTGACCAGCAGGGTCTGACACTGGCTTTGAACCAAAGGTGGTGGGTGTGGAAGGCCACTTTCTTGATTAGCTTACATGCAAGACCTATCTGAGCAGACTGGAGAGAAGCGACTCTCATGCTGGCATCGAAGCATCAGACAGCCATGCTTCCAGAGAGGGCCTTGAGCTGTATCTGAGAGCACCCACTCATGGCAGCCATCCCCACAACAAAACAGCCCTACAGCTATTAGGTCAATTTGTCCAAGAATGGGGCAAGAGCTAGGAAGAAAGAGATTTTTCCAAGTCAAGAGCCCCTCTCCCCTTAACTCTGAGCAGAGGACTCAGCATGTCAGGCCCTGTCTCTGTAGCCTTGGAAAGTCTAACACAGCAACTGTATTGCTTTAAGCTGCTAAGCTTGTTAGGTTTGATAGGCAGCAAGGGAAAATGAATATAGGGTAACATTGATATTAGACCAAATCTCTGATTCATAGGCTAATTAACATTTATGAATGCCTAAATATATTCCAGAAATGCGAGGACTATTATTATACCTGCAGGAAAAGGAACTGGAAAGCGATTGTCTAGCATAGCCTCATGAATTCACTGAACAACATGTAATTAAATGCAGCCGGGTTCATTCTGGGACTCGTTACAAGACTTCCTACATATCGTTTCGAGTAGACATCAGCTCACATGTCATAATTCACCAAGCTGCAAAGACGTCTTGCTTCTCCAATTTGTTAATAGAATCGTCCATTTCACATCTCAAATAAGTGCTCTACACATTTCTAATATAATTATAATGGAGCTATATTTTAGTGTAGGAAGCGGTTCGTGTTATTTTATTTTGAAGGTGTTATGTGTCCTTTTAGGAGATGGTTAGTCAAGAGGAAACTGCGGAAGCTTGGGGAAAACATTTTGTTATTTTTCACCCACAGACTGCAGAGAGGAGGCAGGGTTCCCTTCACAGGAACATGCGGAAAAGACACCACAGGTGTCAGAGGAGAAAGACAGGAGAAAGGAGCCTTTATTCTGATTTCTATGAAAAGGGAGGCACAGCAGGGGAGGGCAGCTCGTTTGAATGTTGAACCTGGACTTGGGCTGGAGGATTGGACCCTCCCCCCCCCCACCCCCAGCTCCTGGCCCTGGGAATGAGTAAGACAGAGGAATATCATCTCCAGGATACATGGCAGATAGGAGAGGAGGCTGGACCTCCAGGCACATTGCACAGACAGGCTGGGCCCTTGACAGCTTTAAGAATAGGCGAGCCATAGCAGGAGTACTGTCTTGCCAGACAGAAAAGCTCTCAACGGGGCTGGGAAGATGGCTGAGTGGGTAAAAGCGTTGGCTGTCAGGCATGAGAAGATGCCTTTGATCCCCAGCACCCTTGTAAAAGCCAGGCAAAGCTGTGCATGCCTGGTAACGCAGCTCTGAGAGTGGCAGAGATGGGTTGATCATTGGGGTACCCAACATATCTACCTACCTGTCTTTTAGACTGCCTGTTTAGAGCACAGAGCCAGAGGCTTCCAGCTCCCAAGAGATATGGAGAAGGGTAAACAGTTCCAGAACCCTCCTGACGATCTGCAATGCTTTAGCCTATGTGAAGCTCTCTGGGAGCGTGCTCCCCACCCCCAGACAGCCCAACAAAGCCCCACAGCCTGGGCCTCACTAGCTTCAACTCTTCATAGTATGCAAATGAGGGTGCAAGTTATTAACATTAGTAATTAGAAAACGTGTGCGAGACACCCAAGACCTCTCCCAGAAATGCTGCTTGCATCCTGAGCAGCAGAAGGATTTGTTCTCAAATTACTGCCCACCAAGTCTATTAGCATTTCATTGCTGGCTTATTTATTTATTTATTCCACACACAATATTCAGGCATCAATGATTGCCATCTAGAGACGACATTCATCAGGACAAAGACGGTTCCCTGTCACTCTGGATACCACCGTGATACAGCTCCCTTGCAGCCCTCTCTAGCCTTTGGGAGGAGAAAATTGCTTCTGTGACAATTTTGGGCTGTTTTGCCTAAGTGGGTTTTTTTTATCCCAAAGGTTTACTTAAGTCTTGATCTCAGCTTTGAGCCTGGGGTGACCTGGGGGACCCAAAAGAGAACAGAGCAGAGGATCATGGTACCAGTTGTCACCCCACCACACCCTGAACCTCTAGTTCTCTGAATAGTACAAACGATTGTCTCATCATGTGACAAGAGGGACCGGCAGACTTCCCACTCACTTAATCCTCTGAACACCTCTCCAGAGGAGCTGTATTGTCCTGGTTTATATAGTTTAAGAATTTTGTCATTCTATGAACTTGGTAAATTTTCTATAGGACCACAGTTGGTGCATCATGTTCTGGCTAACTCTCTATGTGCACAACTTCAGAGCCTCGCTTCTTCACCCATGTGACCAGCCCCATAGCCTGTGTGGGTGCCTTCCTCCTCCCCCTGTACAGAGGCAGGGCCTCTATGCACAGTAGGCACATCTGTGCCAGGCTAGCCCAGAAGCTCTGCTCTGCCCCTTCATCCACATGCCCTGGGCAAAGCAAGTTCCTATGGTGAGGGGATGGCAGATGGCCCTGGGGCTCTTTCTCTTCCTTTTTCAGAATGACAGGTGTGTCTCGGGAAAAAAGTAGCCAGTGGATAAGGCTCCCCTTGCTTTTCAGCCACTTGCACAATGACGTGGTCATCATCTCACAGCCTCTTCTTATTCTACACAGACAAAGATTCACAAACTTGCTGTTGAGGGTCTACGTCCCTGTTTCCAGGACAAGGACTCTCCCTCTCTCTACCCATTGCCTCTAGGTCTTCATGGAAAGGACAGTTTACGTCCTCCTTTGTCTTGAATGCAGTTCTCTCTTCATGGTACCTATGATGGCTTCCACAGATCTATCAGGGTCTGCAGGGGGACAGAGAGTGAATGAGAAAGGCCAGCCTCCTGTGCCAGCAATCGGGTAGCAGCATCTGGATTTGGGAGTCTGCATATTTAAGCAAGGTGAAGGGCCTCCCATTCCGAATACAAGCCCCTAGGAAATAAAGCCAGTGCACACCCCCATTCCTGGGGCATGGCGCTAGGTCCCAGCCTCCACTAAGACACCGGAGTGTCAGTGAAGCCCAGGGGACATTAGAACTCCTGGAGGCAGGAAGTCTAGGCCACAGGCAGCTGTTAAACTTCCAGAATCAAGAAGGCTGTTCTGAAAAACTGTGAGAACAAAGAACCTCCTGGAGCTGCAGATTTTCAGGAGTTTCCAAGAATGAATCCTGTTAACATTTCACTCCTGCCAACTGTTATGCCAATAAAACCAGTTGTGTAAAAAAATCCATTTGTGACACAATGAATTTCTAAGGAAATGGCTCTAGAAATTTTTAGTAAATCTGAAATGAAATGCCTGAGATATAACTAGAATGACAAGAATTTTGGAGTATAGCTTCTTAAAAATGAAACGGTGGTTAGTAAATTATCATTTACTTGCCCAAAATAAATTGAAAAAAAAAATAGAATGAAATATACTTAAAAGGCAAGTTGAAACTACTTATTTCTTGGAAACCTGTGGGTGTCATGTGTTTTCCTGGGAAAAAAAGTTGACCAAAGGGTGAAATATGAGTTCAACTCATTTCCACAAAATCAATAGAGAAGGAAACCCAGCATTCTACTCTGGCCCCTATCAGCATGCACAAGGACACACACACACACACACACACACACACACACACACACTCCATACACACCACACCACTGCACACACACACATTTAAAAAATGCTTCAACATGAAATAATAAATATTTTTCTAAAGAAAAAAAATAGTACCATACCTACTATCTGAGAAGAACGATGACTATTTCAAAGTGACTTGGGACCAGGCATGGTGGCGCACGCCTTTAATCTCAGCACTCAGGAGGCAGAGGTAGGAGGATCACTGTGAGTTCAAGGCCATCTTGAGACTACAGAGTGAATTCCAGGTCAGCCTGGGCTAGAGTGAGACCCTACCTCAATAAAAACAGCAACAACAAAACTGTGACTTGGAAAGAGTAAAGGAATAAGGTCAAAATTAATATCTGGAGGGTTTTTTTTTAAATAAAAAAGAGTCAGGGGAAAGGTTTATAGAAGTTATGATTTGGTCATGTAGCTAATGTATGACATCAATAGACAGTACTAACAATGAACCAAATGATATTTCAAAATTTGAAATATTTTAATTTATTTGTGTATTTGCAAGCAGAAAGAGAGATGAGAGAGAGAGAGATTGAGAGAGGGAGGGAGAGAATAAGACTGGGTGTGTCAAGACCTCCTACCACTGCAAATAAACTGAAGATGAGTGTACCAATTCGTGCATCTGACTATACACTGGGGAATGGAACAAACCCTGAGCCATCTCTCTAGCCTGAGATTTTAATTTTTAAAGGAGCTATTACAGAAAATGATTTTTTAAAAATTGAATTTCAATGAAAGGAGCCATTATACCAAATATAAAGAAATTAAACATGAGTGACAACTTTATAGATTAATTGTAAAATTGGATCCCAGACATTCAATGTACTTCAAGTCCTCAAATCACCTTTCTGTTGCTATCTAACTAAGAACTTGGCCATCCACGAAGATGGTCCTCAAATAAAGTTCCCGGATGATCAGCATTAGATTTTTAGTTGACTAGCCGGTTGGCCGACTAGATTGAGAGCAGGGGCTCATTTCCAATTCTAATTTGCCTGAAAATGTACTTACACAGCTCAAGGGGGAAAAGAGACTCGAGTCTTGGTGCCCTGACACAGATTCTCGTGAGGAGAAATTGTGACAGAGTTCACGAGGCCTGACGACTCACTGCTCTGCACAAAACTGTGACAGATGAATGTTTGTTAACCAGCCTGTGAAGGTTTCCCGCTTCAGGGCTGTGGGAGAGAGTTAGAGGTCAAGTCCAGTAACAAGGTTGCTTCTGGGGTTAGAACTGTGATTCCTCTTGCTGCGATAGGAAATTCTCACTATTGAAAGATTCTTTTCAGGGTTCTGTTTTTCTAAATCAAATGACTGTGTGTTTCTGTTGCTGGCCAAGGTGGGGTCCCAGCAGCCTTTGTGAAACAACCAGAGGATGTTGAAAATGAAATATTGTTCTCTCTCTCTCTCTCATTCTCTCTATCTCTGCTTGAAAATGAATAAATAAAAAAAATTTAAAAAAAGAAAATGAAATATTGTGCTCTGCAGAATGGTTTAGAGAGAAGAGAAGGCAGCTCAGCTCCTCTTACTGCTGGGCTACAGAGTAGAAGGGGGTCAACAGAGCCCAAAATGCAGGAGAGGGAGGAGCTAGAGAGAGAGAGAGAGAGAGAGAGAGAGAGAGAGAGAGAGAGAGAGAGAGCTTTCTAGTGATTGCCAGGGAGAAGCCTTCAAAACATGTGGATGTATATGGATCTGCCTGTGTGAAAGAGAGGTGGCCACTATGGAGTCTCAGGCTGGCCTGGAACTCGCAGCAACCCTCCTACTTCTGCCCCAAACCCCAGCTAGCCAGGGGAAAGCCTTGGTGAATGAGAGACCCTGCCTCAAACAAGATGGACGAAAGGACCAAGACCTGAAGTTGTCTTCTGACTCCACACAGGTACATGCAGGAGCCAGACTCCAAGACATGTTTTCTCTCCTTAGTGCATCCTGGGCCTCTTGTGGGCTCTGCATCTGTCTACAACATGACGGTCACTCAGGGGGACATTAGGGGGAGGGGAAGAAAGAAGGGGGGAGAAGAGCAGGGCAAGGGGTGAGATAAAGTCATAGTATGTGATAAATTTGGAAGAAAATTTCTTTATGAAACCCAACACTCTGTGCAACCAATATAAACTAGTCAAGGACTTTTGAGCACAAACCCTGTCATTTCCCCTCTAAATCAAGAACCCTGTGTGTCACAGGTACTTCTGAAGTGCAGCTAGGGGACAGGTCACTGAGGATCATGGGGCAGCAGGTGCATGGTCTACACAGGTGAGCAAGCCACGTTCTGTCCTGCCTCGATTTTACTCCAATATCTTCGTTTAGAAAAGATTTTGTTAGATTCCTAGGACTTGGCCTGGCATTGATTTCTGGTTTTCTTCATCAGATGTGGAATGGAATCATCAGAGTCACTTCAACAAAGACTAAACTCTCTCTCCCCCCACACCCCACTTTAGGAAAAAGGAATGAGCATAACACTTGTAGGGGAGAGCCTGCTTCCCAAAGAACAGCTTGAGCTTAGACATGAGCCTCTGACAAATGTTTTTTCTCTCTCTCTCCTCAAGCTGTTACTACGAGATTTCCATCCCAGAAAGCGCCAACACTCAGCTCTTTCTTGCTGAGGACCTGTGTTGGCATGAGTGGGTTACCCCTCCCTCCTGCTCTGTTTTAATCTTCTTGGCTCTTCTTGAGTAACCACTGCTGCAGGAGAAACGAAAACTTTTCCAAAATTTAAGTATCCTCTCTCGTTAGAGCCAGAATATCCCTGTAGCTGCTGAAACTTGAGCTGAATTAGAAGTAACAGAGAGGGAATTTGTATCTGAGCGAGCCTCCATAGCAACAAGTAATTAAAGCTGATTACAATCACAAGACATTTATTCAGGGCTTTTTTAATCCATAAGAAAAATTCAACATGAAAGAACACGTCTCGGAATTTGAAGGCACATAAATTGGCAACAGGTAAGACCCATTCATGATAGTTCAGCCATTTGATAAGTGGGCATGGATTTTTCTGGTGCTCACATGCAAGCGTGCATATACGTAAAGAGCATGTGCTGTGTGGGGTTGTGATGGTTAGGTTTTGTTGTCAACTTGGATCCTTTTAATTATCTTGGTGGGTCTCTGAGATGTTTACAGGAAGGCAGCCTGAAGTAAATATCCTTTCCTGTGTGGGCAGTACAGGAAGGAGATTCCAGAGACAAGGGAAGCCATTAAGTCTGAGATAGGGTTGTAAGACCCCACCCTAAGCTATATAAAGGGGAAGAAACTCTCTTTGGCTTCTGCCTGTTCCCTGTTGTGTGTGTGTGGTGTAGGTGATGGGTTTTTCTCTTGCCGGGACCTGTGAAAGGGGAGCAGCCTCTTTTGCATTCTGGAACTTCCCCTGTATCTATAGTTACAAATAAGTCCTTTCCTGCCCCAAATTGTGCCTGGTTTGAAGATTCATCCCAGCGGCGTGTGGCTGACTGCAACAGGGGTGTTTGTGCAGATTCACACACTCCAGAGAACACCTGGTGTCTTCCATCACTTCTTCCACAAGACAGAATCTCTCACTGAGCCGGAAGCTACTGGTTTGGGCCAGTGCTGTGATCCCCAACAATTCCCCAGCCTCTGCCCACCTCAGGACTGGGGTTCCAGGACAGCTTTTTACATGGATGCTGGAGATTAAATGCAGGTTATTTCAGTGTGGCCCGTGAGGCCCTCGTGCTTGCTCGACAAGCATCCTTATCCACTGAGCCATCGCCTCCACCCATGGGTGCATATTTCAAGCTTCAGAAAGACCTCTGTTCCTTGGATCCCAACCAGCTTGGCTAGTCAGTTCAGCCCAGGCTGAGTTCTGCTAGGGGCCGGGGGTCCTCTGTAAGTGGCACCTCTGTTGCCCAGGTTTTGGTCCCAGACTCGCTTGAGGCACCCAAATGACAGCTGAAATGACTGCTTCACCCACGTGGGTCTGCTCCATTCTGTGAGAAGCACTCTCTGAAGTGGCCACAGCAGGAGCACACCCTCCTGGTCCTCAGATCGCAGGCCCTTTGAGTTTCTCCTTTACATACTGAGGTCTGTCTGTGACACCGAGGCTCACAGCAGGAAGCTGTGTTTCTGCACTCATGGGGACTTAAGCCCCAAGACAGTGGGGCCTTGCTCTTACACCCCACAGCTCTCCTCGGAATCGTCTCCCCCACTTGGCAACATATATCCTGATTGGTTAGTTTATACTGCCAGCTTGCCATGTGCCCATTCTGTGCTCCAGAGCACACAGTCACAGAGTTGCTGTCCCTTTGTTCTGGGGGGTGGGCGCCTACCACACCAGAGAACTCAAGGAAGCTTCTTACAGACTGGTGTATGGGACCAGGACAAATTAACCTGTGGAATCCTGTGAACTCTCTCGGCCTCGGTTCTTACTGCATTATCACTTCTTTTAAAGACTTTTCTTTATATCTTTTTTTTTTTTTGGCTTTTCAAGGTAGGGTCTCAATCTAGCCCAGGCTGACCTGGAATTCACTCTATAGTCTCAGGCTGGCCTCAAACTCACAGCGATCCTCCTACCTCTGCCTCCCAAGTGCTGGGATTAAAGGCGTGCGCCACCATGCCTGGCAAGATTTCTTTAATTCAGTGTTTTCCAAAGATACTTGACTAGAGTCTTTTCACTTATGAAGAACATCTGTTTAAAAACCTTGGCCTTGGCCAGGCATGATGGCATATTCCTGTAATCCCAGCACTTGGAAGGCTGAGGCAACAGTGTCATGAATTCAAGGCCATCCCTCAGCAGCATATGGAGTTCAAGGCCAGTGTGAAACTTTTTTAATGGGGAAACCAAACACATGTCTATTCTCCCCACATAGGGCACAAACATCAGACCAAAGTATTATTGCACCAAAACCAGTTTTGGTGAACTGTTGAGTTTCTTGGGGTTACATACAGAGCAAGGTGAGGGGTTGCCTATAGGAACACGGGTGACTCAAAGTTAGCTGCATCGTAGAAAAACCCACCCCAGCATGGGTGGCGACTCACAGAAGCTGTGTCTCTGGAGCTCACTGTGTGCCTTGCAGATAACTCCACTGCTCTGGTTGGAGGGTCTCCTCCCAAGCAGCTGTTTAAGTTTTTATAGCCTTAGAACTAAGTCTTACAACCTTTTCCCCAGGCTTGAACTCTTGAGCCTCTCTTCTCCCCTCAGGAAGGTATGTTTTAACTCAGAGAAAATTCCTACACAACACTGATCACAACCTGCCTGTCAACAGTTGTTTACTGCTCTTATAACCTCGAGGAGTGGTCCTGTGGCCTTTTAAAGTTGGTTAACTGGGAACTGGTCAGTTAATTCATTTGTTATTCTTCGTGTGTGTGTGTGTGTGTGTGTGTGTGTGTGTGTGTGTGTGTGTGTGTGTGTGTAGGTTAGAGGACAACCAGACCATTGTAGTGTCATTCTCAGAACACCATCTGCCTCCTCTGAGACAGTGTCTCTAATTGACACGGGGTTCACTCATTAGGCTACAATAGCTGGCCGGCAGGCTCCAGGGATCCTCCTGTCTCTGCCTCCCCAGCGCTGGGCTCACAGACATGCATCAGAATTTCTGAGACAGAAGCCCAGCCCAAGCTGAGGGACAGAAGGGAGACAATTGTGGAATACAGGCCCCAGGAGCAGCAAGAAGGGTCTGCTTCTCAGTCTTTATTTTGGTAGGTAGAATCATGCCTCCCTCCTCCCTTCTCTCTCTCTCTCACACACACACATACACACATGAAATTCCTGAGTTATACAAGCCCTAATTCCCAGGACCTATGAATATATTATCTTTGATAGAAAAGTTACTTTGCAGTTGTGATTAGTGTAAAACAAAGGAGGAAAACCTTAGAGGTGGAGAGTGACTGGGGAAAGAGAGAGACAGAGAGAGCAGAAAGGGGGAAAAAGAGAGAAGTCCTGGAGATATATATATATATATATATATATATATATATATATATATATATATATATATATATATATAAAGACCCTTTTTTTCCTATGCACAGAAATTCTCCTATGTGACCCTTTCAAAGAAACTAAAGCTTAAGAGAAATCAAATTATTTGCTCAGAGAAACATAGCTGAAAAGTAGTTCGATTGTAATTGAGTGCCAGTGGTACACGCCATCTCCACTAGCAGGTTAGAGAGCCGTTCCTCATCAGCAGTAGCCATGGGAACCAGCTTTCTGACTGAACCATCTCCCCAGCCCTAGAATAAACTTTTAAAGTCATTCTCAGACTGCACATCAAAGTTTCAGACTTCTATTATAAATTTATGACCAGCCATAGGGCTCTTACATTTGTGATTCATATTTATACCTCTTCCCCCTAGCTGGTTCAGTAATAATCCTATGATTTCCTTTACTATTTCTAACTCTAACCTTATTGTGAAGACAATGGTTCATACAAGGGGCAAAATTTGTATGCAAATGAAAAATTTCAAATAGGTTGCTGGTATACTTTTGTGTGGTCCGAGGATTACTTGGGGGAGTGTCATTGTACAATAACACCCCACAGTTCATCCACACAGCTGGGTGGACAGAGTCTTGGGATGGGGGTGAGCCGATGGGCATAGCCACCCGGGAGACGGTTGCAGTGACAGCTCATTTATTAGGTTGATGATCCTTGGTCCCCTCCTTACTACAGGGACCCTGCTACTCATAGCTCCCTGCATTTTGCATGTGTTTTTCATAACTATGACCTTGGGTTATTGCTGTGGCAAGGTCTTGACTTCAGATACCACCTTGTAAAGGATTTGAAAGATCTGTCCAGATGAAACGGTCTAGACACATCAGCCTCAGCACTACAAAGTGAGCATGCTCATGGCCTTCAAGGGGGCCATTGGAAGACTGACTGGCGGGAGCAGAGAAATACTAACACTTAGTTTAGCCCACTATCCTCATTGCCCAGAATATGTCATCAAGTTTAAGTGACACAAACATCCTCAAGGATTAGATGTTAACAGAGTGCAGTTGATCCCAGGTCCTCTGAGTCCACATGGACAGTGTCTCTGACTCCCCCATGCTGACTTCTTTAGGACAGAGAAGCTCAAAGCCCTTGCAGGCTCTCAGACAGCCAGCAACGTCTCCTTTTTTTTTTCACAGAGTATTAAAGGCTGAGCAGGGAGCTACCCACAGTTCTTTGTTCCAAACATTTAAGCATGCTTTGCTATATTTCAGGATTTGTGTTTAGAGCTCAAACCAATAATGAAAAAAATCACAGAGAAGCAGTTTTTTAATCCACATCTGGCACAAAAGTAGAGATGTGAGCTCATGGTGTCTGAAATACACCAAATGGGTAATACAGAAAGTTCTAGGCTGTGGCTGTTTATTTGGAAGGCCATTTCTCATGCTCACGGGGAAGGAAGGCACTTGTAATCACGGTTATATGGATGAGTCACAGAGCTATTATGTCTTGTACCAACTAGCATAAAATAATATCTACAGAAATTATAGGCTTTGAGTGCTAGGCTTCATATAAGAAGGGTACATATGGTGCTAAATCAAAGGGTGTGGCCTTTGTCCCAGCTGTTCACACTAGGACTCTTTCTAAGGACACAATCAGATTTTCAGGATGTATGTATGTATTTATTTCCTTAGTATTTTTGAACATTTCAAATATTAAAGGGTTTATAAGAGGTTTGATTGACTTCTCTGCACACAGTAACAGTATGCTGCCATTAGGAAAAGTGTGTATATTATTAACCTATTAGCCTCCTGTGACTGTCATACCAAATTGCCCCCAACTAGGTGGCAGAACACCGTAGGAATGGAGCTGGAGATATGGCTCAGTAGTAAGACACTTGTCTATCATGCGGGACACCCTGGGTTTAGTACCCAGTGCCTCAAAATACAAGCAAGCGAATAGTAGGAATGCGTTCTGTCACCCCCGTGAAGACACTTGTGGCCCCCGGCCTTCTCCCCTGTGTGTCTATGACGTCCTTCTTACAAGGACATCTCCCTGTGAATTGGTGGCCTACCTCAAGCCTGATAGCAGTCGCCTTTCCTTATGGAAGGAAAGTGTTGACTTTCAGCTTACAGTTTGGAGGGGCAGGGGAAGCATGGCAGAAGCAGAGTCAAGTGTCATATCTCCACATATAAGCAGGGAGGGGGGAGAGAACACTGGCAAGTGGAGCTAGTCTGCAAAATCTCAAGGTCTGCCCTTCGTGACATGCCTCCATCAAGACTCCACCAGCTGGGCATCAAGCATAAGCAGGGTTAGGAGAGGCGCATTCTGGAGGTACTCATCTGTCCACAGTTTGTGGACTAAATGACACGTGTTTCCTAGGACTTTCAATGGGGGTTGAAAGGGAGGAAGCCAGTGCATTAGTTTCCTGGGACTGCTATGGCTAAGTCCATACAGTGGGAGTCTTAAAAGATCAGCTATGTATTCCTTACAGTTCTTGAGGCCAAGAGTCTGAAAACGAAGGCATTGGCCAGGATTATTTGTCCTGAGGTCCCCGTGCTTCTCTCCTCATCCCTGGTACCCCAGCCAAGCTCGGCATTCTTTGGTGTGCTGACCCATAGCTCCAACTCTGTCTCCATCACTCAGCCTTCTTCTCTTGTCTGTCTCTTTTTCTCATAAGGACACCAGATACCATAGTAGAGCTCAGTCTAATCCAGTATGACCTCAGCTTATTACACCTGCAAAGACCCACTCCCAAGCCTGAGGTTCTGTGGAGGGAGACATGAAGGTTGAGGAGTCACGGCTCCACCCAGTCCAGCTGACAATCAACACATATGGGAGGGGACAGTGAGCCCAGGCTGGCTATGTGGAGGCTGAGGAGACTTAGGAAGAGGGTGTGTGTGTGTGTGTGTGTGTGTGTGTGTGTGTGTGTGTGTGTGCCCGTGTGTGCAGGATAGCCCTGGGCAGAGCAAGGTGCTGCAAGACCCTATAGGCTGGAGCTGGGTCTACTCAGGCCCCAGCCAAAGGAATCCAAAGGAAGAAGAGAATGAGGGCAGGTGTGCAGAGCCTTGTGTTCGAAAGCAATGCCATCTGCTTTACTCAGGACACAAGGGTACCCGGCCCTCTAAGAACTGTGCAGGCCCTGCTCACAGGTTATGGGAAGAGGAGAGAAGCAGAGTCCCTTTCCTGAGTCAACCCAGCCTCAAATGCACCTGAGAGGGGGAGGGAAGAGGGAAGTGACCCACAGCTGGAGTGCTGGCTGCATCCTAGGCCCGTGGCTTAGCACATGTGGGTCAGTGTATACTGTCCACGTGCCCCACAACAGAGCACTTTCCTAGTTGGAGACCTGAGTCTTTAGGGCTGAACATAACCAGTGAGCTTGTTATTATCTGAATGGTCATGGCCGACCAGTGTTCTCAGTCATAGTCAGGCAAAGGATACCACATGAAATTATAAAAGAAACACGGGAGACAATTATCTGTGGTCAATTCTGGATGGATTTTATTCTGTGTTTTGAATTGAAGGTTTCCAGGTTAGGAGATGCTCAGTCTGTACAGTGCTTGCCTCCCAAGCATGCAGACTTGAGTGGGATCCTGAGCACCACACGAAGAGGCCAGGCAGGGTGGTATGCACCCTCAACAGCACCAGGGAGACAGAGACAGATGGTCCCTGGAGTTCACTGGTCAGCCAGGCTAGCCGAATGCTGAGCTCCAGACAAACGAGAGATCCGGTCTCTGAAAAGGTGGTAGATGGTGTTGCTGTGAATGGCACCCAGGTTGTCCTCTGACCTCCACACGCACATGCGCACACATGGACTTGCACACATGCATTCCCGGGCACACCCATACACACTCATAGAAGCATGCACAAACATTGAGCTATGCCATTTTACAAGGCATTTTCTTGAATAAAATAATCTAAGTGTTGTTACCATAGAAGCCATCTTGTGAAGGGCCCCAAACAGGACATTCCTACCAGGATGCATGGTCTGGAGTGAGCTGTGGTCACACTCCCTGTCCTCTGGGGCACTAGCGGTGTGAAACCTAGGGCCTATCTCTCCCCCATGGGTCCCTGTGGCAGGGAGAGAGGCAGAATGGAAGTGCTCTGCATGGGGAGGCTATGGCTGGCCTGGGGCCATAACCAGAAAGACCGGTGCTTTGTAAGAGGTGGCACCAGCCCTGACCGTCTGCCCACAGAACCGCTCAAATTTTCCAGTTTAACCATGACCTACTTACAGGAACCTGGTAAAAATACCAAACCCTGCTCAAACCTAGGGCCAGGGGAAGCTGCAGGAGCTGTGCTTGGGAAATTCTGCCACCTAGAGCCCAGGCTGTGTGTATCTGTCCCCTCCTCCCAGTGACTGACTCAAACAGCCATAACCTCGGACAAACAAGGCTCAGGTCTTCTCCCTGCTCTGGGGTTGTTTGCCCTTCTGAGACAGGTCTGTTTGGCTTCAGGGTGCCAGTTCTCTGTTGAGTGGGAGCCAAGGGAGTGTCTATTTGGATATCAAAAGAAAGAACGCCAGGGTCACGGGCAAAGGAGGACTTGGAAGTCCCCCAACTCCTCCTCAAATGTCCGAACCTGAACACCACAGGCCCCACCTAGAGCAGAAAGCTGATGGGCAAGTCCCACCCCTCCTGCATGTATAATTAGACTATGTTTGACAACTGCTGCTGTTTTGAATAAATTGTTATTTTCTAGATCAATCAAGAATGAGAAAGATGTGAATTTTTAATCTTCATTTATTTCTTCTCCTCATACTTGTATGTAGATCCAAGTTTCTGGCCTTATATCATTTTCTTCTCCCCAAAGAACTTCTTTTGACATTTCCAGCGACACATTCCATCAAGTATTTTGGTCACAGGAAGCCTTAATTCTCCTTGACGTTTGAAGGATAATTTCATAGGCTATAGAATTTGGGTTAATGTGTTTTTTTTTTCTCTCTCTCAACATTTCATGTATTTTACTTAATTCTCTCCTTGCTTTCATGGTTTCTGAGAAAAGTCAAATAGAATTCTTATCTCTGTTCCTCCGTAAGTAAAATGATTTTTCCCCTCTGGCTTCTTTCAAGATTAATTTTTCTTTATCTTTGTGCTACTCCACTTTCTGGAATTGTAACAAAACCCTAAAATAATAATGTACAAAGACAAAAGGTTTATTTTGGTTCACAGTTGCAGGGCTTTAGTCCATGATCCTTTGGCCCCATTCAGCCTGTGACGAGAGAGCAAAGATGACAGAGATACATGGTAGAGCAAAGCCGCTCACCCTTTGGCCAGGAAGCAACGCAGAGGAAGAGGAAGGGACTGGAGTCCCTTCCCAGATGTGCATGCTCCTGACGGCCCAAGGTCTCCCACAAGGCCTTGCTTCTTAAAGTTTCCTCCACCTCCCAGAAGTGGTACAGGCTGGGAACCAAGAAATTAACACATGGGCTTTTAGGAATAGCCCAGATAGAAGCTCTAGCAGCATTTGATTTCCTGAAGTTTGAATGTGCTATGAGCACCTCATTTGTTTTTGCATTGCTCTGGCCTGTTGTGAGCTTCCTGGATCTGTAGACTGTGTCTGACATGCTTCAAATGTCACTTAATCCTAACTCCGTCTCTCCTTCTAGTGTCCTCATCACACATGTTGCACTACCATAAACTAACGTGTCACCACACCTACGTTACACTAACATATACTAACATATGTCACCACACATACTTATACTATCATATGTCATCACGCATACATTGTACTAACATATACTAACATATGTCATCACACACATTATACTAACGTATACTAACATATGTCACCACACATACATTATACTAACGTATACTAACATATGTCATCACACATACATTGTACTAACATATACTAACACATGTCATCACACACATTATACTAACGTATACTAACATATGTCACCACACATACATTGTGCTAACACACTATGTCATTGCACATACATTATACTAATATGTACTAACATATGTTCTAGTAGTCCCATGGTTCCACGGTTCTTAAATTGTCTGCTCTGTTTCATCTTTGTTCTTTGTCTTTTTATTTTGTAAAGGTTCATTAATCCATCGTTAAGCAGGAGATTTTAACCTTAGTAGTTTCTGGTCCATTAATGAGTCCCTCCAGACCTTCTTTACTTCTATTTCATTGTTTCTGATCGCTAACTTTTTAAAATAAGTTGTCTCCTTAGAATTTCCATTTCTCTGCCTTCATTATCCGTCTAGTTTTATATGTTGTGTATTCTTTCTATAAAAGGCCCGAGCATGTTAGTCATATGTTTTGCTTGAAAATTTTTGGTTGGTATGGTTTTGACGCCTTTGCCCCTTGTGTTGATATTCGTCTCTCTCTCTCTCTTTCTCTCTCTCTCTCTTTCGTGTGTGTGTGTGTGTGTGTGTGTGTGTGTGTGTGTGTGTGTGTGTGTTGATTAAGATCAAGCTTGCACCAGACCCTCAGAGGATTGCATGGTGCTCACTCACATTGGGTTTAGGGCATCTTCTTTATGAGATCCATTGATCCCAGTGCCAATCTGTCCTGAAAACACCCCACAGATAAGCCAGAAATAAGGCTTTAACTAGCTCTTTGGGCATTTCTTGTTAATTTTATCATTTGTGTATCTTTTAAGATGAAGCTTGCAAGTCGAGTCTCCAGCAGGTGGAGCTCTGCTGGCCTGAGAAAGGGCTGTGTCCTTGGGGTGGATCTCCTACTCCAGCCCTACTAGATGTAGAGAGTAGGTTTGAGCTGTGGCTGTTTGCTTGCTGGCTCTTGGTAGCCTCTCTACTATGGGTATGTGGAAGTGAGTCATCTTCTGCCCCAATGAAACTTCCCTTGAATCTGTAAACCTGAAATAATCCCTTTTTTCTCATAAGCTGCTTCTGGTCACATGTCTGTCCCAGAAATGATGGTAACAATACCCTTGATATACTTTGCAAGTTTTGGTTGAAAGATTGAGCCGAGGTGTTTGGGGGAAGGATGTTCTCTGGATATCGCCTGTAGAAGGTTTGGAAGTAAAGTTCATGAAAGTGTGAGGCACACCATTAATGCTCCTAATAAGGTGTCTTTCTGCATAACTACTAGTGTGCGGCCTTCCTCAATTCTTTGAGTAAGATGCCAAGACCCTGGAAACACAGAAAGAACATTGGTAACAGTGTTTGGGAAGAAAATAGACTTAAATGAGGTCATGAGGACGGGACCCCAAGAAGGTGTTAGTCCTTATAAGAAGAGAAAGTGGGGCTGGAGAGATGACACAGTGATTAAGGCACTTGCCCGAAAAACCTAACAACCTGAGTTCGATTCCCCAGTACCCATGTAAAGCCAAGATGCACAAAGTGGTACATGCATGTGGAGTTCATTTGCAGTGGCTAGAGGCCCTGGAGTGCCCATTCTCTCTCTGTCTTGCTCTCTCTCTCTGCCTCTCTCTGCTTGCAAATAAATAAATAAATAAAAATAACGTTAAAAAAGAGGAAGTGGAACCAGAACTTGTTCCCTACGGTGGGTCTTCATGCCAAGAAGGCAGCTAGCTACAACCCAGTAAGAAACACCCAGGACCAAATGTCCTGGCACCATGATCTTGGACTTCCCAGAATCTGTCGTTTAAGCCATAAGTGAATGGTATCTGTCCAGTTAGAGCTGCCCAAACAGACCAAGATATTGCTATTATCCCCAGTTCCCAAGCCATCCCTGAGAGTCACTCCAACAAGAGGCCGTGTGCTCCTTGGACCAGAAGCAGCAGCTGTTCCCATAGCAACAGTAGCTGGACCCACGACCCCTTGACACTGCCCAAAGGCTGTGTTTAGACTTGAAATGTCAACCACCTCTGACAAACATATAGGAACACCACCTCCTCACTCAACATCTCCCTCTTCCCAAGAGATCAAATGGGATAGGCATGCTGGGAAAATAGAGGGAAAGGGGAAGGGAGAGGAGAGAAGGGGAGAGGAGAAAGAACGGGAAGAAAGGAGGGAGAAAGGAGAAAGTCACAACTAGAGATCTTGAAGCTGATCCATCTGTCATTCTACGAAGCCAGCGCTTAGCATTTCTGTCGTAGGGAACTTCCCATATGTAACTCTTATCTCAACTCTTGCGGTTGTCATTCATGTATGCTCCATAGACACCCGTCATTGTCACTGAAGAAATGACACACCATAAAGCACGTAAAAAAATTACTGTCATGATCTAAAGGAAACCTCTTACTATTGTCTGGAAAGAAAGCTTGTGGGGGCCTTGACTGCTCCCCAGGCTGAGGAAACCCTCAGAACGATGGGAACTAACTATCCAGTCTTCCCACACTGGGCAGTCTGGGTTCTAGAGGGACAATGTGGCATATGACATGTTGGCAATGTCAGGCCACAAGGAGACATTCCAGAGGTGGAAAGCAAGGGAGAACAGTAAATATTTGAACTCTGTCCCCAGCTGTGAAAGGGCAGAACAGCAAACACTGTTTCTAAAGCTGTGAGCATACTCCCAGCAAGGCCCAAGAATGCCACATGGTCACGCCTGGGCTGCTGGCCCATTGCCCAATTACAACAGGCACTTAGGACAGGTGCCTCGATCACACCTACCTCTGGAGAGAAGTCGGAATTTTTCTGCTACAAGCTTTGTGGGGGCACAGTGACAATTTTTATGGAGAGTTTTGTTAACTGTCTCGCGCTGTGATTTCTACAGAGAGGGAACCCTGATATTGACCACATTCTTCAACCTCCCCATTGAGAGCAGGTGTGCACCACTTAACAAAGACAGCTAAGAGGCTGGCTTGTTTAATAGAAAATCACTCAGTCGAGGCTGGCTTGTTTAACAGAAAGTTACTCAGCTAAATTCTGGTCTTAAGGAGAAAGATATCTGCTGAGGGTACAGAGTGTGTGGGCCTCAGCATCTCAGTACGGCTTCCCAACACCTCACTTGCTGTTGACAGCTGTGTTTCTGCATTTGTATTTGAACTAAAAAGTAAATTTGAACTTAAAATAATGGAGAGGTAAGTAGTGAAAGATGCCTGCCCTGTTGCAGAACTGAACAGATAAGTAGCAGAAGTACGTGCAGATACCATAAGTGAGTTTGAAATGTAACATGACACATCCTATGGATCACAGTTAAAAGTAAACTATGTAAGGAAAATATTCCAGATACAATTTGCTTTCAACTAAGTTTCAAAAAGGATGTATTGGTCCTGGAGAGATGGCTCATCAGTTAGGCGCTTGCCTGCAAAGCTTAACAATCTGGGTTCAGTTCCCCAGTATCCATGTAAAGCCAGATGCAGAAAGTGGTGAGCACATCTGGAGTTTGCAACGGCTAGGGTCCCTGGGCACATCCATTCTCTCTTCTCTCTCTCTCTCTCTCTCTCTCTCTCTCTCTCTCTCTCTCTCTCTCTCTCCCTCCCTCTCTCTCTCTCTCCCTCCCTCTCTCTCTCCCTCTCTCTCTGCTAATAAATAAATTAATTTTAAAAAAGAATGTATCACGTGGGCCCTTGTCTAAGAAACATCAAACAGCTTAATGGGACACATTTTAATGGTATGACTGAAAAATAATTATTAACATAATGAGAAATATAACTTTTAAGTTTTCTCTCTTTTTTATGGTAGCAAACTATGTGGGACAGGGGTTGAATTTTCCTTCTTGCAGAACTAAAAACCAGCAGAGGCTAAAGAAAATTGATTAATGAGCTCTCTAGAAATGGATTGACTCCAATTCTTATATATCTTTACTTCCATTATCAGGGAAACCTTAACTTATGATATCATAAAATATTACACTATTTTATGAGTCCATTACAGGCAGGCATGGTAAAACTCCAACCAGAATTATTGTAACCTGCAAAGAAAGCAGGAAAACAACGGAAAGGAGAGAGTCTCTTGGGGGAAGTGAAGGCAGCTCGGTGGGCGAGGGCTTACCTAGCATGTGTAAGGTCCTGGGTTCTCTTCCCAGAACTGCAAAAACAAACAGTCTTTTGTACCTACCAATATGCACCCACTCTTTGCCAGCTGAAAATTCTTAGCCTGCTCTTCTTGCCATGCTAACTCCCAGTAAGATGAACCAAGGTACATTAAATACAAGTACACTAAAAACAACAATTATTTATTTATTTTTAAAAATATCTTTATTATCTATAATTGCATACATTGTATGAGCAAATCTTATTATGGTACCCCCATTTCCCTCCTCCCTGTCCCCAATCCACTGGGGATCCTTCTCAGTGGACATACTGGATCAGTCCATGGGGTAGGGGGTTATCCAGTGTTTTTTTTTTTATGTTAGGTCTCACTCTAGCTCAGGCTAACCTGGAAATCATTCTATATTCCCTGGCTGGCCTTGAACTCACTGATCCTCCTACCTCTGCCTCCTGAGTGCTGGGAGTAAAGGCGTATGCCACCAAGTCTGTCATATTCCAGTATTTAATTAATAATGACATTATCTATATGCTATTATATAGTATCTCTAGTCCACAGTATATATGCACATATTTCTCTATAAAAATAAATTTAAAAGCTGCAGCATAGCCCACTGAAAAGCTATGCAATTACTTGTTTAAATAAATGTCTTCTAATATTTTATTACAAAAGGATGGTGAGCTCCATCTTCATACATGCATCTTTTTTAAAAAATATTTTATTTATTCATTTTCAAGCAGAGAGAGAGAGAGAGAGAGAGAGAGAGAGAGAGAGAGAGAGAGAGAGAGAACACCAGGGCCACCACCTTGTGGGTCTGGCATATGTGGGTCCTGGGGAATTGAACCCGGGGCCTTAGGCACTGGAGGCAAGTGCCTTAACTGCTGAGCCATCTCTCCAGCCCTAGCTACTTTCTTAACAGCTTTCAAAGTGGAATTCTCGGGTTCAAAAGAGATGTATTTAAATTTTTTTATTCACACTGTCAGACTATCTTCAAGAAAAAAAAAGTTAATTTACCTTCCTACTGAACCTATATAACATGGTCCTTTTCCCATTCTTTAGTGAAAACTCAGAACCAATCACGTAAATATTTGCCAATTGGTGAAGCAAAAACCAATTTGAGCGTTTTGGAGAGTTGGCTTTCAAAAGAAAGATGCTGGGGAAGTGGAACAAAGCCAGCTGGAGACAATCTCAGCTGGAGACAGGCTCCACTTGACCCCTAGGGGAGCTCTGGAGTGTGACTTTCACCATGAAGGAGGGAAGAGACAGGAATGGGGAGGGGAAGGGAAGGGAGAAGTTTCTTGCCCCAAATTGCCTAGTTAGCTTTACTCATTTCTAAATAAGACAATGACAGAGATTCTTACAAGAAAAGGAAGACGTTTATTGTAGACTGGTGCTGATGAAAAGGAAAAAACGCACTCTTGCTTCATAAAGCATCTTTCTTCGCTGGAGCTTCTCTCTCCTTCATTCATCTTGCTGCTCAGAGAGATGGAGAGGGAGGGAGGTTAGAAGGTTAGACCACCATGGCTCCATCCACATTCCTGCTTTCATGCCTGCAACCAGGAATCCAGGTGCTGCTCACAAAGTGGTCCAAGATGGCCCCAAGTCCAGAGTAACTACACAAAGTAACCAGGCCTGGGACAAAGACAGCCTGAGAGACACCCACTGGAAGAAGAGGTAACTGAGTCAGGGCAACGCACAGTCACACAAAAGAAGCTCGTGGCTCAAAAGAGGAAGAACCAGAGAGGCCTGTGGAGGCTCAGGTCAGGTGCTGGCCATGGGCTGGTCTTGACACGCCTGTGAGGAGGAAGGAAGGAGCCCAATAAAGCAATGAAGGAGGCTGACCAAGTTGTGGTCATCTGAGGAGATGGGGCTGAGGTGAAATTTTATTCATCCACTCCTTCAGTCATCCATTAATCCAGTCTGTAAACTCCAATGCATGGAGAGTTTTTTTTTTTTTTGCAGATTTTAAAGATTAAAGGACACAGCATTGACATGAAAAACTTAAAAATCAAGAACTGGGGGTTTGGAGACATTGCTCAGTGGTTAAAGAGACTTGCTTACAAAGCCTGATGGCCTGGATTTAATTCCCCAGGACCCATGTAAAGCCAGACATACAACATGGTACATGTGCCTGGAGTTCATTTGCAATGGCAGGAGGACCTGGCATGCACATACTCACTCTCTTTCTGTCTGCCTCTTTTTCTCAAATAAATAAATACCTTTAAAAAAATCAATGACTAGTGAAGAAGATGGGCATCTCTGAGACAGAGGTACCTATCTACAGACAACCTCAAGGAGAGCCATTCCAGGGAGGACAGGTGAGTGGGCTGCTCTCAGGTGATCTGGAAAGGACCTGAGGACGAAGGTGAGATCAGGGGCTGACAGAATCTTCCACTGTGTGAGAGTCTTTCATGTGAATCAGGAGGTGGAGAGAGGCAGGACAGCAAGCCCAAGCCGGGGTGCAGACAGGGACCATGATGTTTTTGAAGCATCTATTTCACCCTTTGGGTGCATGGGGCCCTTCAGCCGGCGAGGGCTTTTGTCAAGATGACTCTGGTAACTGAACCTTGGGGACCATCAAGAAACTGTTAAGCCCACTGAGAAGATAGGAAGATAGAAATGAGGATGGAACTGGAGAGAGAGCTCAGAGAGAGCTGAGAGAGAGAGAGAGAGAACAGAGAGAGAGAGAGAGAAAGAGAGAGGCAGAGCAGTGAAGCATTAAACAGGAAGAGCTAGCAAACTCAGCAACCATAGGGATGCAAAGGGAAAAGACAGACACATCTGGCTTGGGCCTGGTAACTGGGAAGGGGATTTGGATTAAGCAGCAAGAGTAGGCAGGAAGGAAAAATTCTGGTTTGAGCTTGGGGAGATGGAAATAGACAGCCTGCTACTGTTTCCTCGAGCCTGAAGCTCCACAGAGAAGGATGGAGAGTCCCCAGGCAGAGATGCCAGAGCCCTAAGAATGCCTGGGACCAGAGGAGGGGCTGCGAGGAGTAGAGGGAGAGGTGAAGTTCAGACCCTGGGGAACAAGATCACTTGAGAAGCAGGAGGAAAAGGAGGGCCCTTAATGTCTAGGAAGACGTCTTGCCATGGGAGGGAAACAGTGACTCAGCAGCAAGGGAATCTGAGAAAAGGAGTGGGTGCCAGCAATCAACCCAGCCACTAGGCTCCCAAGAAGGGAAGAGGAGATGTCAGATGGGGAGGCACCAAGTGGGCAGGGGTCAGGGCATGAGGAAAGTGCATAGCTCAGGAGACAGCAATGCCGAGAGCTTGTTTAAGAAGAGAGGATGAGCCGTGGTGGGGGAGACTATCCAGAGGCATGGCACCCCTCAGTAACAACACACTTGGGCAAGGAGAACCAGGCTGAGTCCTAGGCTATCCATGGGCCCGTGCCACAAGGACTGATCCAGATGGCCCATGGAGGAGGAGGATATCCAGCTGATAGGGGATGGGGAGAGGGGGCATTGGGGAATTGGGGAGAACAACTCATTGTTTGCCCACTAAATAATGTAACTCATTATGGACAATAAATATATATTTAAAAAAGAAGAAGAGAGGATGAGACAGGGCAAGGAGCTAGAGATCAAGTAGGTGAGGGGCCGAGGGAGTCGGTCCTCACTGTCCAGCGTCTGTGCTCATGGATTCACTTGGTCACTCATATGTACCTGTATCTGCAAACTAATGCTCAAGGCAGTCCCTTCTTCATTCTTGAGCATGCTCAGAGTGACAAATAAATTGAGTCATCCAGTCCACACCTTCTCCACTGAGGCCCAGTCCATCAGTCCACACCTTCTCACCTGAGGTTCAGTCCATCAGTGCATACCTTCCCTAATGAGGTTCAGTCCCAGACTGGTCTTGAATTCACTCTGTAGCCCTTCAAGGCCTTACACTTGAGATCCTCCTGCCTCAGCCTTTTAAGTAGCTAGGATTATAGGCTCAAGCCACCATGCTGAGCTTAAATACTCTTCTCTCAGTCAGGAGCTATGACATGTGGGCCATGCATTCAATGCAAATGAATCTACAAAAAGAGTTCAATAAGGTATCTGAGCAGAAACACACACAAAACAAGGTTGCATGGCCATCTGTTAAGGGAAATGCGTCTTCAAAGCAGCGCTGAGGGAGAGCCACATGATGAAGCCTGGGCCTGTAAATTGATTTTTACCTGTGTTCCCACTATGTCCTTGCCTTCTCATGACCTTTACAGGCAAGGGTCTTTTATTTTTTTAAAAACTTTTTATTGATAGCTTCCATAATCATAGAGACACATTGTTTGGATGACCCATTTCTGTGCAAAATCAGAGAACACACCTCCATTACGATGCACATGCACTTGCTCACCCAGCGCCATCATATTATTAACAGACAAAGCACAGCCAATCCGGATGCTCGACATGACACTTTATATATATATGTAGTTTGTGTGCTATGGGATGTGTGTGGTTTGTATACACATGTGTGCAGAGGTGTGTGTCTCATGGGCTCATGTGTAGAAGGCAGAAAAGAATGTCATTTATCTACTCTCACTGACCATCTGTGTGTCTCCTTGAGACAGTCTCTTAGTGATTCTAGAACTTACCATTTTTGTGAGCCCCAGTGACTCCTGATCTCTGCTCCCTACAAGACCAGGATTGGAGCTGGGTTTGTTTATGTGGGTGTTAGGAAAATAAACTTAGATTGAGTCAGACCCTCTCAGGTCCTCATGCTTGTTTGGGGAATGTTCTTACCCACTGAGCCATCTCTCCATCCCCCCCAATAGTTTTTGCTTTTATATAAAAAATATGATGAAAAAAAAGAATATGTTGAGTCTGTGTCTTCATAATGAGTAGTTTCTTGATTTCAGTGAAAAGCCAGTCTTATTTTTTTTAGAGCACACCACGGATTAAACAGAAACTGCCATCTGCCTCATTGATCCATAGTGAATTTTTCTTGTGTTTTAGTAAAATGTCAGTTGATCTCTTGCAAATTCTAAGTGATTAAAAATTTGTTATGCCATGCCGAACTCTCTCTTGTATAAAATCTTCCCAAGAACCATCAGCCTCTAAAAAAGTACCTACTGAACAGGGACATACTGAGCATGCCCAGTGGTGTGCAGGACCCTGGGGGATGAAGGCAGAGGAAGTCCCCGACCCTGCGCTCAGAGCCTGGTAGAAAATGATCACAGTCAGTGCCTATGGTGGGGAGCAGTAGGGACACTTCTGTTATAGAGATTTGGGTGCCAGGGAAGGTCACTCTGCTTAGAGAGGCAACAGTTGGATGGAAGGCTGAATGATAAGGCAGAGCCAGACAGGAAAAGCCCACGGCAAGAGAGGCTGCAAGAACACCAGTCAGGGAGCTCAGGGGCCATGTGGACTAGGGCGTCATGAGGCTAGAGATGAAGATGGAGCCAGAACATAAGGCCACAGGAGCCACACTGGGGCATCTGGGCTTTATCCAGAGGCGAGCAGCGTGGTGTTAGCTGGAAAGTGAATGAATGTTGCAACGTCACTCATGTGTTTGCCCGTAAACCTGACTCTGCACTGTATCCACACCAATAATTATTATGTCTTAAGATTCTTTTTAAGTGTGCTCTTCATGGGATCCCTTTCATACTTGGGATGCTTCCAAACTACTTAGCTTGTAAGCTGCAGTCCTAGTAACTGGGAATATATGCACTGTGAGACTCCATGATGCTGAGTTTAAGTGCAGCACAGCAGAACTCAGTCCGCAGCTCTACATGGCACCAGGGAAAATGTGGTTTGGCTTTGGCAATTGGCTTTTTCACAACTGTGTTTCAGCCTCCAAGTGAAGGTAATATCAATGTGTGTGTGTGTGCAAGACAAACCAGCAGACAACACACCGGGTTGACAGTGTGGCCTCCACCTGAGCTGAGAATGTAACCAGCGATGTAAGGAAATCATAGGTCAATGTCAGAGACAATGTGTGGGTGCAGTGGACAATACTGGACCCCTGTGGATGTCAGGAGATGACAGAGGATAAAGGAGATTCAATGATGCTCCCAAGTGTGTTAGAGAGAGGCCCGGGCATGCTGGTGCATGCTGTTAATCCCAGTACTTGGAGGTAGAGGTAGGAGGATCGCTGTGAGTTCAAGGCCACTCTCAGATGACTTAGTGAATTCCAGGCTAGCCTAGGATACAGCAAGACCCTACCTTGAAAAACAAAACAAAACAAGAGTGTTGGGTAGACCAGGTTAGGTGGGCAGTGATGCCATCAATCAAGGAAGGATGTTAGAAGCTCACAGGACACATGGCAGACACACCTAGTGGCAGGTGAAATAAAGGCCCAAATCCTGGAACAGAGTGTGACATGTTTGATGACAATCACATGTTAGAGAGTCCAAGTCCAGCAAGAGAAAGAGATGACAGAAAAATCTATAGAATATACAAAGAAACGGGGCTAGGAAAAGACAACTTGGTCAGCCGTGATGAGATTTTAGGAAATTGAATCAGATTTCACAGGAAATTTCACAGAGCTCAGCCTGGGAGGTAGGAGGGCTGCCAGACAGTGGGAATCAGGGAAACTGAGAAAGGAAAGGACTTCTCTTTAAGTTTGCTGTTAAAGAGGAGAAGCCCGATCCCATCAGTGGTAATAGATACCAACACCATGGGAAAAGATGGTGGGTCTGTGAGGTTGGTACACACTACCTAGAGGAGGTGGAAAGGCAGGTAGGTACTTAGTGGTATAGACAGAGGCTTGGATACTGCCAACGCAATGACATTCATTCTAAGTTCCTCCTAGTCTAAATAATCATATTGTAAGTGCAACCCCTTACCTCCAGGATGTCACTCAAATCCAGGATTTATTCTTGCTCTGCGCTGATGGTTCTGGGACCTTCTATATTCACGAAGATACGCCCTTTTCAAGATGTCTGAAGATGAAAGGGGAAGAAGGCTCCATCAGGCACATCATAGTCAGTGTGGACTAGATGACCATAAATTAACAAGAGGGACTGTGGCCAGCACAACCTAAGCCCATGCTGCCCACCCATGGAAGACACTGTCACTATCTTAATCAGTGAGCCTCCAGTCCTCTGTATGTTGTGTCACAGTGAGGTCCAGAGCTGACATCTCACTCCATTACCCATAGGACACTCTGCCACTACTGCAAGGCCTTAAGGACAGGGGCTGTCACATTTCTTTTTCAGTCCTCCTTGGGATTTGCCCATACTTGTCACTTATGTTTGTTGAATTAAGTGTAATTGTCATGTTCAAATTCATCTCTGAGACAGCTGGACATATGCATTAATGACACTCCCAAGGCCCAAAATACGTTAGGCTTTGTCTTAGAGACTTTCTGAGACAGAAAAGGACTGGACATATTGATTGGTGTATGTAGAATATTTTTCTTCTCAAATGGCATATGTCCCACGCAGTGGCCCTTACGATGGCCTGGTGGTTGTCACCATCTGAGGCAGTCCCCTTCCACAGGACCCCTTGGTCTGTGTGAATGGTAAATATGTATCACTTAAAAAGTTAGGCTGCAAAAGGCCCAGGCCTTCTTATATTCTCTCTCCCTCTCTGACTTTGTCAGTTTCTGTCTATTTCACTTGATTTCTCTCTGTCTCTCTATCTCTGATTCTCTTTCTGTTGCCAACTCTGATGTCTCTTTTTTGTCTTTCTCTCTGTCTCTCTGCCTCTGATTCTGTCTCTCTCTGCCTTTCTTTGTTTCTCTGTCTCTCTCTGATTGTCTCTGTCTCTCTGACTCTCAGTAGCCACTGGGGAAATCCAGTTATCATGAATCAAGGGCATCCACACACCACCCTGTCAAAATACCCATAGGATATCACTCTCTAACCAAAGCCTGTGGGGACCTGAGACCTTCCAACAACCATGTGAGGAACTCGAACATAGATCCCTGGACGCAGTCAATGTCAACAGACACCATAATCCCCTATCAATAGCTTGTCTGCAACGCTATATGGACTCCATGCCAGGGTCACCCAGATAAATTGTCTCTGCATTTTTCACCCCTAGAACTTCAAGATCATCAACATGTGTGTTTTGATACAACCAGATTTGGAGATCATGATGAACACACAGCAACAGTTACTCTCCCAAGTAGGTCATTAATCTGAGGTAGCAGATTTATTTCTTAACATTTTCTCCACTATTTCCAGAATCAACTCTAAGTTGCTACCATGGCACACATTCCAGAGAATACTCCATGGGTTCTGAAGGTAACTCCTTATGAAATGCCACAGCATACTTTCAACAGTGGTTATGGTCACAACTGTCCTAATGTGACAACTCAGAAGAATATAAACCTTGGACATTTTTTTTAAAAAATTAATATTTTATTTATTTGCCAGAAGAGATACAGAGAGAAAGACAAAGAGAGAGAAAGATAGAAAGAGTACGGTTGGGGCTGGAGAGTTGGCTCAGTGGTTAAGGCACTTGTCTCTAGTGCCTAAGGCCTGGGGTTCAATTCCCCAGGACCCACATAAGCCAGACCCACAAGGTGGTGGCCCTGGTGCTCACTCTCTCTCTCTCTCTCTTTCTCTCTCTCTCTCTCTCTCTCATCTCTCTACTTGAAAATGAATAAATAAAATATTTTTTTTAAAAAAAAAGAAAGAGTATGGTTGCACCAAGGCCTCCAGCTACTGCAAACAAACTCCAGATGCATGTGCCACTTTGTGCATCTGGCTTATTACTTGGGTACTGAGGAATTGAACCCGGGTCCTTGGGCTCTAAGTGCCTTAACTGCTGAGCCATCTCTCCAGCCCTAATTTTTTTTTTAAAGTTCAGCTGCAGGTTTAAACTCTAGCACCTCAATTAAACTTCAGAGTCTGGAGATCGGACTCTGAGCTCACTGGCTGGTCTGGCTGGGCTGTTCATTGTAACAGGACTCAAAACAGGGTGATTTCACAATGTTGCTGTAGAGCAAGGTGAAAAATCCATAGAGAGAGTCTGCTGGATCGGTTCAAAGTCCCCCTCTAACCCTGGAACACTGACCCACGTGGGCAGCAGTGCCTTGAGTGAGGTACAGAAGCCTACCAGCTGCAGTTTGCTCACCTACAGAGTATGTGAGGATACCATGCAGCCTCGCGGGATGGTGGTGGAGATGAAGGAGAAAATGGATGGGTATTCACATGGGTTTTGCACTTCTTGCATCCCAATCAAAGCCAGCCCTTCGATTACATCATCAGAGAACACGGCTGGCTTGCAGAACCAGATGAGGTTTGAGTGAAAAAACTGACCAAACAGAGAAGGAACTTAAAGGCTAGTTGCACCCACTTACTGAGAAATCTGGCCAAGGGAGGAGACAGTCGGAAGTGGGCTGCTCAGAAAACGCTTCAGGCAGAGCAGGAGAGTGGTCAGTGATGACATCCTGAGCTGCACTTGACATTTTCATTCCTGGTAAATTCTATCTCCTCTAAGTTGCCTTTTTCATGACTTGCACAGCAAGTTGATACTTTTACTATCCTTTCCTATTTTCACTTAACCACTTCTGTATTTCTGAGTTTATCCTCTGTGCAAAGGCTTCAGCCCAGGCCAGGTTGATGAAGAGAGGGTCTGGTGGTATCTTATAGAAGGAAATAGACTACTTTACTTTAAGTGACCAGCCATAAAATTGTTGACGTCTGGATTCACCAGGAGATCACAAGAGAACTTTGTTACCATCAGTACCAAGAGAAGAAGTCATCAGAAATATAACAGTGGCTCCTAACCCGTGGGACCTAGCTTGATCCCATAACAAATTAGAGACGGTACAAGGAGGGCAAAGGGAGGTGCCTTCCCCACACCATCAAGATTCTATAAGACAGTTCATCCCCCATGGGGCAGGTGAAGTTCAAGTTCAATTCTCCCTTCTACACATTACCACGTACCTGGACCACACTTAGGAGGTACGCCTGGGGGAACAAGCCTGTTCAAGCACCTCTTAAGAGGAAAGCTGACTTGGGCCCTGTCTGCCTGTGGTGGTATCGGGACCAGGGAGTGGAATCCCACAGGAAAAACTCTGTAGACATCTACAGAACGTCTCAGCAAACAGACGCATCATCATGACCCGCTGATAAGAAAGGAGCCGCAGTGAAACAAAATGCTTAACTATGGTAATTACTTTGATTGTTCAAAGGTGACATGTCGATATCCCTGGCTGTAGGTGATTCGCTAACAAAGGAAGTTGTTTACGATGGTCAAGACAACAGATCTCAACTTACCAAGCAGAATATCATCTTCCTGTTCATAATAGGATTTTCTTGGGTCCCCAAAAGTCATCTAAAGAAGTGTAGGCACATGAAAGAGAGAAAGAAGAAATATACTGTAAAAAGTGTAAATGCCACCTGGAGAACTCAGGCAGCTAATGAATTTTAAAGAAATTAGGATGACTATTATATGAAACAATTTTTCAAAGCATCAAAGTTGTATATTCAGGAAAGCATTGGAAGCCAGGCATTGGTGGGGCATGCCTGAAATCTCAGAAGTTGAAGGCGGAGGCAGGAGGATCATGAGTTAACTGCCAGCCGGGGCCAAAATGTGAGGATGTTGGGGTTGGAGAGAGGTTAAAGACACTTGCTTATAAACTCTGATGGCCTGGGTTCAATTCTCCAGTACCCATGTAAAGCCAGATGCAGAAGGTGGTGCATGCATCTGGAGTTCATTTGCAGTGATGAGTGGCCCTGGTGAGCCCTTACTTTCTTCTTTTCTCCCTCCCTTCCTCCTTCTCTCTCTCTCTCTCTCTTTCTCAAATAAATAAAAATATTTTTAAAACAAAGTAAGAATGTGCCAAAAAAAAGGAGAAATGGAAAAAAGGAAGGAAGGAAAAAAGGAAGCAAAGAATGAACAACTGAAGCCCTCACGCACCACTGGTAGGAATGTACAATGGTATAACTGCTATAGGAAACAGTTTGAGAGTTCTCTAAAAAGTTAGAGTTACTACACAATCCCACAATTCTATTCCCAATTTTTAAAATTAAAAAAAAAAATTTAAAATAGATCCACACAAAAGCGTGACATGAATGTTCAAACACCTTTATCTACACTAGGCATAAAGTGGAGAGAAGCCGAATGCTGATCAGCTAATGAATATGTAAATCAAACGTGGCCTGTCCATACAATTTAAATTATTTGACAATAAAAGGAATAAAGTACCTCATTCTTTTATAGGTTCCATATGTAAACATGGTCAAAATTCTACATGTATGAACTTGCAAAACATTCTGCTAAGTGAAATAGGCTAGTCACAAAAAGCTACATATTGAAGAAGACCATTTATAGGAAGTATCCAGGATGGATAAGATCATAGATAAAGAAACAAACCCATGGTTGTTAGTGTGGGTGGTTGAGGAGCAGAGAATGGTTCTTCTTAGGACTTGGAAGGTGGTCTGAATTTGGATAGTGGAGGCAGTGTGACAACCATGAAAATACACTAAAAACCACTGAACTGTATATGAATGGAGAAATGACTCAGGGTTAATGTTGCTTGCTTGCAAAGCCTGTGGTCCAGGTTCAAATCCCCAGTACCCATGTGAAGCCAGATGCACAAAGTGGCACATACATCTGGAATTCCTTTGTAGTGGCGAAAGGGTCTTGCATTCTCTCTCTCTCTTTCTCTCTCTCATATATATATATTGAATTAAGTGAATTATATGTTATAGGAATTGTATCTCAAAGGTGTTAAGGCCAGGGAGATAGCTAAGTCAGGCAAGTGCTTACCTTGCAAGCATGAAGACCGGAGTTCAGTCCCCCAGTACCCAAATAAAAAGTCCAGAAGTGGGCTTGGAAGATGTCTTAGCAGTTATAGGTGCTTGCTTCCAAAGCCTGATGGCCCTGGTTCAGTTCCCTAGTACCCACTTAAAGCCACACACACAAAGTAGTGCATGCATCTAGAGTTTATTTTCAGGGGCAGGAGCCCTAGTGCACTCATGTTTCCCTCCCCCACCCAAATAAATAAAAATATTTAAATAAGGGCTGAAGGGGATGGCTCAGTAGTTAAGGCACTTCCCTGCAAAGCCTAATGATCTGGGCTCCTCATCTAACTGTCCCTTTCTTGGCCTGAAGCCATCCAATACCCTCCCTTTATTAAGAGGAATCCAGGGACCCTTGCCATGACCTGAAGATCCGCCTTGTCCTAACTGGGCTCCATCTCCAGCCGCCCCCACATGTGCCCTCATACCCTGCATGTTGCTCTCTCAAATACTAATAACTGGATTCCCATCTATTTCTGCCTGCAGCTCAGCTTCTGTTCCATTTCAGGGTCTTCCCAATACTATTTCCTTCTGTGCTTCAAAGCTGTTTTCCTCCTTCTCCACAGCCTGTCCCCTGGGCTCTACCTGTCACCTGCTCTCAGGGGACTGGTGGGAAAATGAAGTGAAGAATCCCTGTCCACTGCCATCCATGGCTCATTCAGCTCTCTTGTCCACTGAAAAGCTCACACGGTTGGTCAGCAGGTGCAGTGCTCCATAGACACCTGCCCCCAGTCTGCTCTACAGACCCTACTAGGGCTAGCCCTGCCCCCCAAGCCCCACCCCATCTAAACTGCAATGCTAAGGCTAGCAAAATTCCTATGAACACTGTTTGATCCTTGTCATTTCTGGGCTAGCTGGGCCACATGTAGATGGGTGTATGCCTGGGAGGTGGTGTGTGCCAAAGTTTAACAGAGTACAGCAATGGACATCCTGGTATTTATCCTGGTACCAGAAAAAGGAGATCACTGAGTTAAAGCTCCGCCAAGCTCAGATGCCTTCTGGGAATTGACCCAAAAGTTGCCATGGGTAGAAACTTTTTTTTAAATGAATGAGCCCACCCAAGGAGAGTAAGAATAAGATCAGACAAGGGTAGTATGGATGAGACCACCCAAGGGGAATATGAATGAGACCAGCCAAGGGGAGGAGGGATGAGATTGGCCAAGGATAGACTCAACTAAATATTTTTTCCTTTTTGTACAAGGAAGACATTTTCATGTGACCATAAATTCCACAGCCGATAGTTTCATGATATCCTAAGTCTAAAATGGACTTCCATATAAACTGGTTAAAGTGTGGGGATGTCAATAGTTTTTCTTATTCTATATTGGGAAGTTTTTCTATTTCTATTTATTCTAGATTTAAAATATTAAAATCAATTAAATATAATTACATTATATTACTATATTTATTAATTTTTATATATGTTTTAGTTGTTAAATTGGTAAATCATAATCATTTAATATTAATAAATGTTGCCAGGCCTGGTGGTGCATGCCTTTAATCCCAGCATTTAGGAGGCAGAGGTAAGAGGATTGTGATGAGTTTGAGGACACCCTGAGACTACATAGTGAAATCCGGGTCAGCCTGGGCTAGAGGGAGACCCTACTTCAAAAAAACAAAATAAATAAAAAGGTTATATTAATCTTTTAATAATGTTGACATTGTTTCATATTGAGAACATTAGAAAATTAACTTTTATATGTAATTAATCAAGTTGGAATTTTGTGCCCTTTCCATAGAACTTTCACTATAGGATTTCATCTTGGAAAATTAAGTACAAATAGATGTAGACAAAATAGTTATATATACTTGTATGATGGCAAAAATTTAAATACCTATCAAACATATTCAATTTTGAATGAACACATAAGATAACTGATCTTACTATCTAGTTTAGACTCAAGTGTCTTCCTCTTCCTGCTGTATTCTTGACCATTTCTTCCCCAGTTTCTTGTATCCTTTCAACAAGTACTTACTGAGCATCTGGCTGGTATCCCTAATCCCAG
>PVHP010000053.1:58571-241408 GCA_004024765.1 Zapus hudsonius
GGGCTGGACATCACCTCTGCCACAGCACTGCAAACAGCGGCAGGAAGGTGTGCCAAACTCTGGCAAGGGGAAGCTGGCTTATAACCCCATAAGCCCGCCCCTGACAACACAGCTCCATCGAGGTTGTAAAACCCAAACTGCCATCAGCTGAGGATCACATTCATTTGTTTGTGGGGGACACCTGGATCAAACCATGACACCCAGGATGATAAAAATAGGCATCCCCTAGCCCTAGCATAGTAAGGAAATCATTCAAATAAATAATATTATCTCAAGCCATACATTCATGCCACTAATTTTTTAATATGATTGCAAGCCATTCTGTGATCATCAGTCATGACGGGCAGGATCTAGAAGCATGTTGAAGAAAAAGAAAAAAAAAACCCTAAGTATGTCTGTGAGGGTGTTTCCAGAAAGGTTTAACTGAGGAGGGAAGGCCACCTTCATTGTGGGCATCACCACCCCATGGGGTGGAGTCCTGAGCTGAAGAAAAGGAGAAAACAAGCCGAGCATGGCATTTATCACTCTCTGCTTCCTGACTGGGGGTACCCTGCCACCATGAGTGTACCCTCAAACCTGGAAAGCAAAATGAACCCCTCCGTTCCTAAGTTGCTGCTGTCAGGTATTAATCACACAACAGAAAAAGCAACGTGCATGTTTCTAATGAGGTTAGGGACACTGAGCTCTGTTGTATACTAGACACCAGAACTCGGGTTTCATACCCATCAGCTCACTCAATTCCCTCAAAAACCTAACAGATGCGAAACAGGCACTTAGAAATGGCTTTTGCTGGAATACACTTTGAATCATGGGGTAGCCGAGAGCAAGACAAAACCAGGCACCTCTGCCCTCAGTTTGCATCTCCTTCACTGTGGGTCACCAGCTCACCTCTGCGTGTTGCCACAACAATCACTACCTCACCCTCTGCAAGGCTAAAGGCATAGAGACGAGTCATTATCCTAAACCGGAAATCACCTTGGATTCTAGGGAGCACAGAATCCCAAAGGATATCCCTCACCCTAGAAAAGGGCAGTTGTCTAGGAAGTCCTACACCCTCATCTCATGGGAACCAGGGGGTGATCACCGAGGGTGACAGTGATCAAGAGATTAACAGTTTATTCCATCAATCACCTTTGCATGGCCAGAGATGACAAGAGGATGGGTCAGTGATGGCTGTGGAACCACACCTGACCATGACCGCCTAATTATTCATGCCTCTCACCTCAATTCTTCCTCAGATTAAATTTAAAAGCTTGTGTCTGTACCCCAAAGACTGACTGTGGGGGGTCACAGAACCCCTTTATTTCTCTTCCCAACATAGCCTCGCTGAATGAATATCTCTTCGCTTTTCACTACTGTTCTGTGATGGTTCAGACAGCTCCATAGACCCCTCCCCTTGGGTGGGAGGTGTCTAGCCAGAGCCCAAACCTAGGTGCTGAAACTGATTGGTCAGGTGTGAACCAAGCACCTGTCTCCCTGCCCACCTAGGGCAGGAAATACTGACTGAGCAGTTAATCCGCCCTCTCTTCCTCACCTGGCAGGCCAGCAGAAGGACCTCTGAAATTCCAAAGCTTGGGTAAGGCACCCCCACCTAATGGCTGTGGTGGTGGGGGTTTGGGGTTCTTTCCTTCTCATGATGGGAGCCCTCTGGTATCTTTCCTTCTTCTGCTTGTTTGACTGACGGGCACAAATTTTGCTAAAACCTCTCCCACATTTTCTCCCCACACTGATGGCTGGAGAACTCTGTAACTCCCCATGTTCCCTTAAATAATAAAGTCTCCCACTGTACCTTAATATCTTGTTGTCAATGATTTTAATTCTTTAACGTTGTAGACAAGAATTTGGGTGCTCCTTACGTTTTGAGGTGCATTGGAATTTTTGCTGGGCATTATCTAAATTCTAACCCCCAGCTCAGTCCTGATAGTTTGTGTCTTTAATTAACCAATTGAGACAGATTGTCAAGACTAGCCTATTGGGGCTGGAGCATGGGCTTTTGCCCTAAAAACACTAAAAATGGATGGCCTTCATTACTGGCATTTAACAGAAGATGCTAAAGATTATGAAGGCTAAAAGGTCAGTATCCTGACCTAGACTGCAGATGGCATAACAATATGACCACATACATAAATATATCAAGTAATCTCAAGTCAGGAACTCATGCCATATTTTATAATATTGCGGCAAACCACTTTGGGACTGATGCACGTGCCGAAGTATGGACTATGTTGTATAAAACTTTGAAGATTTGCTAATTGTTACTTCAAAATCATGTTTCTTCAGAGAGAGGAAAAAGAAGAGAAGGAGAAAACAAAGTGAGAAGTGAAAGCAGAGGTAAGGGAGAATCAATCCCCACTGTGCAAGCAGAGTTCCACCTACACACATCTGGGTGACATCCATCTGTCCTGTCAACGAGCTGGGCTCTCACAGACCTGTTCTGCTCCCCAGATTCTAAGAGGCAATGTGGACGAGATGGACTCAATGTACCTCTTCACTGCTGTCGGACGCGGATGTGTGGATCCAGTGGCAGCTCCCCTTCACGTGATCCACTTCAAACTGCCACATCTTCACGGAGCTCCTACAAGTAGCTGTTGGCTGACAAAGACAGAACCGTGAGTTCCTTCAGCAGCCCCAGGAAAGGGTCGGCAACCAGGCCATAAATTGGTAGATACTTTCAGCCTTGCAAAATGATGCAGGAAGGAGAGATTTACAGAGACGTTTCAGTTTTCCGCAATGGAAACATCTGGAGAACCAGGGACAACAAATTAAATATTTAAAAAGCTTTCTGTGTTCAGTCTCCCCAGGAAAAGCACGCCTTCCCTCACCAGCAATGAGAGGCTTCGAGTTGATTTTCAACTGATCTGTGGATAGATCTGTGGTGCAGAGATCCCCCATAGAGTCGACCCTCACATTTGGTTTGAAATATCTACTTGTGATGGTCTCTTGTAAGACAGAGTCACAGTGAGATATTTCATGAACTAAATGAGAAAACCATCATCTCCGAAGTAGTGAGACTCAAGAGGTCACACATTTGAATGAGTCATGGAGGAGAGCTAGGTCTGGACTACGGGATTCCCTCCCCAGTGGCTGACCATTCTGGTCATAGGAGATGCAGAAATGAACATGCTTTGTTGATGAACTCATGATGTGTGGATGGTCAAGGGGGTCATATTCTACGACTGTCAAATACAAAATAAAGGAACACATACCGTGAATAACAGAATCTGAGAAGTACTGGGGCTTTCCATTGGTGCAGACCTCTGTATTCACTTTGCCTGATACAAATTTATTCTCATTTTAAAGCGCAAGAAACTGAGCCAGCAGGGGTTAAAGAATCTTGTAGGATCACTGAGGATCACAGAGTGCACAGCTCAAGAGCTTATACTCAGAACCACTGAGCACACAGTCCATGTCAGCAAACACTGTGATGACCCAGCATGTGGCTGGATGGCAGACAGGGAATGGCCAAGCTCCTTCCATGACTCCCAGCCTGCTCCCAGGTGACATGAGGCTCCTCCTTCCCTCCTAGTTTCTAGGTCACTTACCACATAGTGGCTCCTTCGGAATAGACAGGTGGAGGGATCTCTTCCAGAATTTCTCAGACACGTAGTTTCTTGAACACTGAACTCTATGTTCACCTTGACGGTTTCTTCATCCAGGATATCAACCTTCACAAAAGCAGAGCGCCATTTTCCAATAGACACATTTCTGAAGTTCACGGTGCTACATACAATTCTCTCTTCCCACTAAGAATCGCCCACCCACCATAAAAAGTGCATCTTAGCATCCACCGACTGTCAGCCTCTTACACTGAAGCCCGGAGAGAAAGGGGGGCTTCACAGAGTCATGCAACAGTGACACAAATGAAACCAGAGAAGCCGGGTATGATAGCGCACCCTTGAAAGATTGCAAGTTCAAGGTCAGTCTGGGCTAGGTAAAAAGACTGCCCCAAAACAAAAGCAATAACAAAAAGCAGGGAGAGAGGGAGGGAGGGAAGAAGGGAGGAAAACAGGGAGGGATCCCGATACCAAGGATCCTTTAAAGATTCTTGTTGATGGCCCGTTCTCAATCTTCATGGATTCCACATCATGGACTGGCCCAATCATTACATTTATTTGTCATTCCAAAACCAACACTTTTGCTTTTACAGTAGTTCTTGGACACTTGCAAAATGGCCAAAAGATTATCACCCAAATCGCATGCTCCTGACTGAGGAAGGTGAAGACAAGGGCTGCTCCTGTGCGTTTCCGCTCACATATAAACAAGGGTATCACCTCAGCACCCTACATAGTCCTAAAGAGCTTTCTGGGAGCAAGGGTGTGATGGTTTGTACTGATTGTCACCTTGACGGGACCTAGGATCATCTGTGAGGGGCTGTGTAGATTAGGTTAGCCTCTAACCCTCTCTCAAAGGTCTTCCCATGGCGGGATCTTGTCACTCACGTGAGTCTTGGTTCAGGCGCAATGCCCTTGCTAGAGACCTCCATCATCTCACTGCCGCCCCAGCCTAGGCTCATCCATTAGTCTACCTGCTTTCTCCTTCCCATGACATCCCCCCTATCTGAAATGAATTTGATATTTTATTGGCATTCCTTCCCTTCTTTTCCCTCTCTCTTTCCCTAGTAGGAGTTCCATAAATGCTCAGCCAATCCTGTCCTGACTGCTCATCCCCTGGACAGGGCCTGTGTCCACCTCTTCTTTCTCCGTGTATATCTCTGAGGGACAGTCTGAGTGGACTTAATGTCCAAGTTGAATCAAGGAAACTATCCTGTGATAGTCACGTTGCTGCACCCTGTCTCACTCTTGTCTAGACTTGCAGTCCACGAGGCGCCAAGAAATCAAGTGCAATGGAGACTGACCCAGATCTATTGGCCACACCCCACTGCTCAAAACCAGACTGCAAGTCCAGAGTGGTGATGCACCCCTTTAATCCCAGCACTGAGGAGGCAGAAGTAGGAGTATCGTTGTGAGTTCAAGGGCACCCTGAAACTCCATAGTGAATTCCACATCAGCCTGGGCTAGAGCAAGACCCTACCTCAAAAATAAAATAAAAAACCCAGACTGCACATTAGTAAGCATGTAAGAGTGTGAGCCCAGGTGCTGGGAGATGGTAAAGAGCTTGCTTCACATGCACGAAGATCCGAGTTCAATCTCCAGCATCCAACACTGGGGAGACAGATACGGACAGATTCTTAGGGTTTGCTAACCATCCAATCTAACTTAATTGGTGAGCTCTAAGCCAATGAAAGATCCTGCCTTTCAAATTAAATGGTGGATAGCATGGGGAACAGCAAGTAAGGTTGTCACACACACACAAACACTATATATATATATATATATATATATATATATATATATATATATATATATATATATATGAGCCCAACCTTCAAATAAAATGGGGTTTAATTAGTGGACTTCACGGCTGGACATCAGTGTCTGAAAGTGCCAGGCCAGGCTATGTCAAGTCCACGGTGAAGTCCATGTTGAGAACCACTGGGCTTAGGAAGCAAGCTGGGAAAAAAGTAGATAGCCTGACCCTTCTCCTTAAGTCTCCTGGACTCTATCCCCAAATACCCACATCCACACTTGTTTCCTGCTGACATATTCTTAGAAGAGACATTGCACAATTAAATTCTTTCCTTAAAATATTTCTGAATTTTAATATTGAATGCACTTACAAATATGTGCAAATGTGTTTTCAAGTTGATTTTTTAAGATAATTTTACTAAATTACATTCTCCAGCATATATGGTTCACCTTATTGATTTGTTATTTTAATTCTCTCTTTTTTCTTTTGGTATGTTAGAGAAGTCCAATGTTTTCCCAAATTGAATATCTTACTCAGTTCTTCTGCTAATTGTTTGTACCGACAGCACGACTGGTCTGCCTCTGAGGACATCTGCATCGAGTTTCCATGGCTACCAGGATGGACAGAGCTAGTATCCTTGGATGATGGTGAAGGACATGATTGACACACGCAGAGTAAAGCAAAAGTGAAGCAGGTCCACCAGGGAAGACACTTCACCATCGCCATGACAGAGCAGGAAAGGCCCCTCTTCAGTGGGTAGGAAAGAGTGAGTTTTTAAGGATAAACACTATAAATGCAGATTGATCCAAGAGCTGAGATAGTGAGGAAAAGCCAAGGGGCAGCAGGAGCAGGCAGGCATGGAAGTAGGTGGACGACACACTGAGGCAGGCGAGTGTCTTCTGTAAACACCATAAGGATTACACATACCATCTGTGGTGGTTTATCTTTAGTGTGCCTGGGTCAGGTCTGACCCAAGATAGCCACCTGCCAGAATGTGCCCTGGATGTCTGTGTCCCTAACTAGTTATCTGTGGGATCTCTTTTCTTGCTCTGATTTAATGAGTGAGCAGTCACTAAATCACAAGTGAATTTGCAACTGCTTGTCTACACGCTTGGGAAGAGAATAGGAGTGTCAAGGTCAGAATGGGACTTTGTTCAAGGTCACTGGAAAGTGACCTCTGAAGTTTCCATCCCGACTCAGGACTTTTCTTAAAAATTAAATTTATTTATTTATTGTTAATAAGTAGAAACATTGTATGAACAATGAACAAGTCTTGTGTTGGTGCCCCCATTTCCCTGCTCCCTGCCCCCAATCCACTGAGGGCCCTTCTCTGTGGGATTGCTGGAACCTTCCATGGGATGGAGGGCTATGAATTGTGCAAGCCCAGAAGCAATTCTGCTCAGTTCCTCCCCACCACTGCATCTAGCTTGGCAGTCCTTCCCTGACCTAGACAGCTGGGTCCTGGGGGAGTTGGGCCCCTCGCTACAGAACAGGCCACAGTCTTTGCAACTTATGACCCAATGAGAAAAGGCAACTGAGACAGTTCAATTCATTTGCTCAGAATTTGGCCAAGAGAAACAAATGGAGTCAGGTGGTGAGGAATCAAGATGAGTGTGTTCTGTTGGGTTAGGGGGCAGCATGGGCTCTCCTGAGCAGCTGAGTGTGAGAGGTGGCAGGACCCAGAAGAGGGAGGAGGAGGGAGAGGACAGCAGAGACAGTGATGGACGGCGTGTGGCCTCTGTCTGGGAGTAGCTGCAGCCTTGTCACCTGCCCACTGCACACTTGTCCTCAGAATCCAGTGCCATGTGCCTTTCCAGAACCTCCCCACCTCCTGCCTTACCCTTAGTTCTCCAGAGAGTGGTTCTACCTCCCTATGGGCCCCATTAAGCTGACAAGAAGCCGAAATTCCCCCCAAGCAGGAGACAGCAGGATGCCTGTGTCTCTCATCTCCTTCAAAAGACATTGCTCCACTTTCGCCTGCCTGCCAACCCCTCAGTCATTGCAAGCCCGAGAAAGCTTCTTTCCCTAGGTCTCCAGGCTATCCAAATGAAACAGAATGATATCAAATTGACAAAGAAAGATGGATTTCTTTGGCTTAAAGGCCGGCCTTTCTTTCCTACAAGCCTCAAGAGTCGATGCTGAGTGGGAAAAGCGTCTCACATCCAATAAAGGAGCAGTTCTTAATCAGGACCCCGGAGAGCTTCAGGACTCCTGGTCAAAGCCAGGACACAGAGAAGCAGAAGCCAAGGTCAGAGAGAAGAATGCAGAAGAATGCCTCCTCCAATGAACCTTTGAGAGCCTTGGGATATAGATGGTAACTGATACTTTCTTTGTCCAAAAAGTCAGTGTGGAGGAGCAGGACAAGCTGAGTTCTTCATAAACTGGGAACATAAAAATAAAGTGTGTATCCAATGAAGTGATGGCCCCTCTCCCCCAAAGGGCAGAAATTGTGAAGGAAGAGCTAGCAGAGTCGGGGTCCTAGGGCACTTACATTCCGTAAGGAGCTCTGGAAGGCCCGGAGCAGATAAGGGCTCCACAGCTGAGAATTCACTTTTTCCATTGAGGCACTGAGGGCTTCCTGCAGTGCAAAGTCCTGCCCTGGGTAACCTGGACAGACAAGCACATGGACCACGTGAGAGAAGACAGACGGAGGCCAGGGTCACCTTGAGAAGGTGTTCCTGCCTTGTTCCTCACCTGAGCAGCACTGGAAGTCCATTCCAAGAGCCAACAGCACCAGCACCTGCAGCACCTTCCACTCCATTGCGGTAGAAGAGCCAACCCAGAGACAGGGTATTATCTGCCTGTGGCCCTCAGGGTGACTGCTCTTTTTAAGAGCAGTTCTCCTGTGACTGTGACCTTGCCCTTCTCTCTGATGAGGGCAGATTGCAGCTTAACCAGAGATGATTGACCCTGCAGTCAATATTCTCTGATGACTTTTCCTATGGAAGGATTCCAGCTCGCCAGGCGTGGTGGCGCACGCCTTTAATCCCAACACTTGGGAAACAGAGGTAGGAGGATTGCCCTGAGTTCAAGGTCACCCTGAGACTACATAGTGAATTCCAGGTCAGCCTAGACTAGAGCAAGACCCTACCTCAAAAAACGAAAAAAAAAGGAACGATTCCAGGTCAAGGCCACTTTTGAAATTGAGACCTCTCCAGGGGACTTTAGCCCATGGCAAGAGACCACAGGAAGCATGGGTTTCACGTGTGCTATTTATTTTCTTTGAATTTCCTTCTTTGGGGGGAGGGAATAAAATTGTATATTCAGCAACATGGTGAATTTAAAGTGGTGGTCTCTTGACTTCCCACCTAAAGTCCCCCAAATCCTGCAGTTGCTTGTTTTAATGAAGATAATGTGGATATTTTGAGATGGTTTTTGAAATTATGACTTCAAAGAAGAGTGGTTCATAGGAGTCTTAAGTATTCCAAGCAAAGCACATGTGAAGGAAAAGCTGTGACACGTGTGTTCACCAGCCTTCTCAGCTCAGGGACAGTTTTGCGTGTCATCTGGAAAACTGGATATGAACATGCAGCTGTTTCTCAGGCACTGTAAGATCTCAAGATTGCTTGGGAGTCATTAAAATGCAGACATGTTGTATAAGAAACACAGTTCAGAATACATGAAGGTTAGTGTGGTTTTGTGTGTTCATGTGTGTGGATGGGCATATGTGTGCCACAGTGTGTGTGAGTGTGTGTGTGTGTGTGTGTGTGTGTGTGTGTGTGTGTGTGTAGGTCAGGGGACAACCTCAGGTGCTGGTCCTCACCTCTCACCTTGTTTGAGGCAGGGTGCCTTGTTGTTCCCCATTGCTTTTGCCAGTAAGGTAACAGGTACAGATACCTTATTCGGTGGGGAGAAACAGCATTTACCCACGAGGGTGAAGGAGGTGCAGGGGTGATTGGTGGGGGCAAGGTAACCTGTGAATGCCTTATTCACATATAGGGCCCTTCTTGCTGGTATGGGACATGAGGGGCTTGGCAGGGGCCAGCAGCCTGCCATTCCTGATTTGCATAACCAGAGGGACTTTCCCACCATTTGGACTATGGCTTCCTCATAGCTGGGTCATGTAGGCATGTCAGGCTGTTAGAGGCTCAGGGAGGGGGAGGGAGTTGGCCTTACTTCTGCCAGTAATTCTGGGTCCTCTAGGCCCCACTCACTTTTATCTATTGAGCCATCTCCCCTTCTTAGTTATTGTTCTCTTCGTTGAGTTCATAAGCAGCTGTTTCTGTGTTGTGCTTCAGAAAGCTGTACACTGGCCCCTACCATTCATCAGGGGTGCACCCTTGGCCATGGGGCCCAACACCTCTGAACCTCAAATTTCTCATCCATAAAATGGCCATAAATGGATAGATGTCAGGTTGCTATTAGAGAGCCACCAGGATGAGGGATGGAAAAGGGAGGGAAAGGGAGAGAGAGGAAGGAGAAGAGGGGGAGAAGAGAGGAAGAGTTACCCTAAGGAATTAGCTCACCTAACTGGGAAGGGCACCAAATCAAAGCTGTACAGGACCCCCGGCAAGCTGGCAGCACAGGAGGAGGTATGGCTTGAGTCCAGAGGCAGAATTCCTTCTTGTTTGCTATGACCAGTCTTTTCTCTTCAGGACTTTAGCTGATTGGATAAGGCTTGCCTACATCATCGAGGGTTGTCATAGTCAGGCACAACCCTGGGATGAATCTCCAAACCAGGCACAATTTTGGGGAGGAAACAATTTATTGAAGTAACAGACCCAGGGGAAGTTAAGGAAAAAGTCTGGCTTCCTTTTACAGAAGCAAGCACAGAGAGAGAAACAGCATCTCCAGAAGCAAGCAAGCAAGCACACTGTCATTCACAAAAAATGCAGAACTGCCAGACTGGGTTCCGGCTCTTCTTTTGCATATGTATTCCTAGTATTTTGCATCCAAATTAGAAAGGGCCATCCCCAGGAGGCTAGGCCAAAGTGACACTTCCTCCAGCCAGAAGCCTGGAGACAATTTAACAATTTAATAAACACAATTATAATAAATTCTATTGGGGGACATTATTCAAACTACCACAAGGGTCATATGCTTTATTCAAAGTCTATTGATTGAAACATTTATCTCATCTTTTAAAAACACCTTCACAGACACACTGAGATACTTAAAAATGTCTGGGTACAGATATAAACACTCAGCCATGAGGCAAATCATGGAACCCTCTCACTATTGTATACCACAGGTCCAAAGCAGTAAAGTCCTATTGGCCACTGCCTGAAACCTCCAAAACTGCAAGCCAAGAAAAACTTTTCCTCTGGATAACTCAGCTATCTCAGCTACATTGTTACAGGAATGGAAAGATGACTAACACGGGCAGCATTGTTGACCTTACCTGGGGAGAGGCAAACAGACATTTATTCATCCCAGATAAGACTCTGACTATAGACTGAAGAGACGATTCCATAAAAGTAGAGCTTAGTGAACCACCAAGTTTGCTGGAGATCCTTATTACAGTATTGTGGAGGGGCTGCTTACAGGAGCGTGGACCACTCAAAGGCACCTGCAGCCTCGGGCACACCCAGCGTTGGCGACATCTCAGAACCATTGGAGCCTGCTGCATGACTTGCAGAGTCTCCTCTCCTGCTCACTGTTCTTAAAACCTTACAGAGGCACTTTGTTATATTCATATCCTTTCAGGAGCTTTCTGGGCCTTATAAGTTTAATTTACCTCCAGGACCTTGTATGTTTCATTTATTTCTTTTGTCTCATGAGCCTTCCTCTTCCCTCCAGGAAGGACATCGCTACCTAACAGAGCATGTGGATACAGAGGCCACTGTGCTGTCATTGGTGGTGACACACAGCAGGACATTCTTCTTATCTTCTCCAAAGTGAGAGGCGAGGACCAGCACCCTTGCTCCCACTTAGGTCACAGCTTAAGTATCACCTCCTCAGAGAGATTCCTTAGCACCCACCTGCCCCAACTGCTACACCCTCCACCCTCCCTGCTTCCTCCCTTCCTAGCACTCACCACACCAGCACAGGGATCTTCCTCATTGACACTTCTGTCACAGGCTCCATGATTCTAGGACCACAACCTCCATGTTTATGTAACCACGAATCTCCCGGATAGAACATAACTAAGTATGCGTGTGCGGCACACAGGGTGTCTCTGAACACTGATCCGGGTATTCTACTTGAAGTTGGCACTCATTTCTGCTATGTAACAGGTACCCAGAGCACTGGGCTGTGAGCGGATGACCACTAAAATCTGTAATTCCATTACTTTTAACCTGGTTTGAACTCAATTCCATTAGAGCCTTCCAGATTGAACTAATAGCACCATCTGGCTCCAAACTCTGTGGTCTCATTAAACGAGCTGTGGTAGTAAGGCAATTGCAGAAGGGTAGGAAGATTAAGAATACAGCAGTAAAATCGTGCTGCCAGTGCAGAGCTATTGATTTCTCTCGCCTCTTGCTGGGGTGAGAGCGGATCATTAAATTTCTCAGATTCTCTTGGCTATAATTAAGTGTTAGTGCCAGGCGTGCAGGGCAGGCTCGGATGAGTGCTACAAAGCAATGGTTTCAAAATGCCTCTGCAGAATTCCATCATGTCTGGTAAACCTAGAAGATTAAATATAAGCCACACATTAAAATTCAGGCCATAGCGATATCTTCAGTTATTCTGTCTCCAATTTGCAGAAATATGTATCACACCAATCCCAGCAGTTTTCTGCTATTTCAACACCAGTTATTAAAAATTAGGTGGCAGAAAGCCCCTGGAAAATTATATAAAATTCATCACAGAAAGCTTAACAAAACCAACTGGGAATACATTAAACGAGGATGGATGGGCGGGTCGCACCTTAGACTGTGATGCATAACTATCAACTCATCCAATTCTCCCAAGATTGCTCCTTTTTATTTTGGTCATCTCCACAGTCATATAATTTGAGAAAAATCACTCAATTTAGAACAAGCAAAAACCACATCTTCAGCTGATCCCTAAAGCACAAGTTCTGGAGAATTCTTCTAATTCCTCATAATAGCATGGCTTCCACAGTGCACCCCACTACCAAGATCTCCCTCACCAGCCTAATCCTACATCCTCTCGTCCAGGAATGTCAATAATACCACAAGAACAACATGGTCGTCTGCACAATTGCTCAGTACAGAGCAGAACTTCCCAGACAGCAGCCTCAGGCCACTGACGGGAGCAGGAGAAAGACCCTTGCTCATGGTTTGGGAAGCGACCTTGAAAGCGAGTGTTTTTACTTTTTGTACTTGCCTTGGGACGTCACAGGTCAAGTGGATGTTAGGGTTAAAAGGGCTTGCAGCTGGGTATGAGATGGCCAAACCCACCAGATAAGAGGAAGGAAAGAGCTCTTGAATTTAAAAAAAAAAAAAAAAAAAAAAAACACCCTGCAGTCTCTCCAAGCTCTGGCACTTTCCATGAAGCCCCCGAGAAACAGATGCAAAGTACTGTTGTTTTCTGTCCTCCGATCTGCTCTGCTTCTCCTTTGCAAAGCACCTTGATAACCAGAGTTCCTGTCAGTGCTCAGATGCACTCGCTGGAAGCCCGGTTACCCACTTGGACAGGCAGGTGCCCTGGTGGGACACCTCCTGGGGAATGATGATCGGGCCAGAGCTACACTCCATATCTCAGTCCAGCTTGCAGAGGATCAACTTATTTTCCTTGCTAGAAAATCTCAGGAGCCCCTAGACAATGGTCACCAGGCAGTACCCATCTCCTGAGAAAGATAATCTTTCCTGCCTTCCTCAATATGTTTTGCTTGATTTTTTTTCTCTGTAAATAAAGCTGCTCTTTTCTAGAATGCACTCTTTGTTTTCCATGAATTTCATTCTTGGGCTTTGCAAGACAAAGAACCCACAGCCTCTGGCTCAGAGTGGTGTTGGTGACTGAAAGCCTGGCCCATGAATCCCTCAGTTAAGTCCACCTTAGAGCTAATAAGTCTCAGTTGCTCTCAATACCTCCAGACCCACCACCAAGGAACGAACTGAAAACACACATCCCCCAGGCCACCCAGAACCACACTACAAGACTGCAGAGAGAAGGCCTGTGTTGCCAGTGCCCTCATTGGATTCTGGTCCACACCCAGGTCTGAGAAGCCGAGAACAGAGTGGTGGCTCTCAGCCTGAGGATGTTATGTGACCAGCCTCATGCTCCTGCCATCGTGACTTCCTCATCATAATGGACTGCACCCTTGAACTGAGCCAAAAGTGGCTTCTGTCAGGCATTCTGTCACAGCAGTAAGAAAAGTAACTAGTACAGAAAACTGGTGTCTAAAAGTGGGGCCACTGCTGTGACAAAGCTGACCATGTATTTCAAAGGCTTAATTCAAAGTGGAACAGAGAGGAGATAGAAGGGGTAATGGAGGGCTGAAGAGATGGCTTAATGGTTAAGGCATTTGCCTGCAATGCAGAAGGACCAGAGTTTGATTCCCCAGTGCCCATATAAAGCTAGATGCACAAGAGGGCACATGTGTCTGAAGTTCATTTGCAGTGGCTGGAGGCCCTGGTGTGCCTATTCTCTCTCTCTCACTTTCTCTCTCTCTCTCTCAAATAAATGAATACAATATTTTTAAAAAAGAAGGGGTAATGGAGAGGGAGGGCAAAGGTATACAATACATCCACTATATATACATATATTCAGACATACAGTATAGAGACATGCGTAACATATATTATACATGTGTGTACATGCTCATGTGTATGTGAGTGGGTGTTCATGTGCATGTCAGTGTATGTGTGTGCATGCATGTCGAGGCCAGGACACACCCTCAAGTGCCATTCTTCTAGAATACTGACCTCACATTAGCTTGGAACTTGTCAATTAAGCTAGACCTTGACCGGCTGACCAGCAAGCTCCAAGGCTTCCTGTCTCCACCTCCCCAGGGCTGGGATGACCAGGGCATGCCACTTTCTGGGGAACTGAACTCAGGTCTTCATGCTGGCAAGTCTAGCGCTTTACTGGTTATCTTCTCGGCCTCCAAAAGTGTTGTGTTATGAAGCTACAGAGATTTGGGTTGCCGGGTTGCAAAGCCTGATGGCCCAGGTTCAATTCCCCATGTAAAGTCAGATGCAAGTGATTCATGTGTCTGGAGATCATTTGCAGTGGCAAGAAGGCCCTGACACAGCCATACTCTCTCTCTCTCTCTCTCTCTCTCTCTCTCTCTCTCTCTCTCTCTCTCTCTCTCTCTCTCTCTCTCTCTCTCTCTCCTTGTCTTTCCTTAAAATAAATAAATGAATTTTTAAAATATATCTGCAGCTCAGGCAGCTGGGGGAGAGAGCAGGGAGAGGGCAATTCCCAGTCCTCTTGCCTAATTCAGCCTCGCTTCCAGAAATAACTCAGAGGAACACAGAAGACCATGAAGAGCGTGTTCACACCAGAAGCCTCTTCTCCTCCCTTTGTTCAGGAAAATGAAATGTCAGAGCTCCAGAGATGGGACAGCCTGACTGATTATTGGGTTCAATGTCTCCTTTTCTAACAGGGCAGATGAACCCTGGGAGCTGTCACAATCCTGCTCATCAGCAGGGACTTTGCATCTGTGAGCCTGTGAAATACTAGGGAATTAATCTGGACCCATCCGAGGCAGAGGTAAGCAGTGAGTGACTGATAAAAATGATGAAAATGGTCTCCTCTTCCCTCTCCAAATTGATGGGTGTGGAAATGAAAGCCTCTGGCTTCTAATAGTCTTGAGAACTTGTGCCTCTTAATTGGGGAAGGACCAGGAGAGGAAACCTCGTAAAAAGAGGGCAGGACATAAGTCAAGGATTTCAGAGCTGGACTACAGGGTGCTCTCAGGAGTGGGAGAGAAACTGTTTGCTGACCTGGAAATGGCCTGCACACAGAGAAAGCAATGCAGCACCATGAGACTCCAGAGGACAACAGGGCCAAAGCCAGGAGCTCAGCCGGGTTTCAAGGGCCAGGCAGGTGAGGGGTGGGTGACTCTGCAGGCACAGGGGCTGCTGAGGCAGCGTGCTGGAGCCCCTGATCTCCCTGAGGGTGGCCTGTAAGGAGACACCAAAGTTCTCTAGTTCCCCCATCAGGCACTCCCAGTCTTAGTTCTGGGTCAGAGATAGCGCTTAGCTCAGAATAAAGTATGCATACATCTCCTAACACATCTGAAAGGAACTGACAGCCAGCTGCCAAGTATGTCTGTTTCCGGTTTCTGAAAGGATGCTGGGAGCTGGGGGCTGGAGGGCAGACTCAGGGCAAAGTGGAGAAAGCCTTGGGGAGTTTCCACTTCATGAGGTTTTGCCACTTTGGAGAGATTGATTCAAAGAGGTGAACTTGAGGGCAGAAGCCCTCCTCATCCACCCAGCGGGACACTTTCTCGTTTGTGCTTCACAGAAAAAAAAATAAACCACTAAATGAGGCATCCAAGCCAGCACTGCGGTGAAAGCAGGAGGTGATGAAAAAGAAGGAGAAAGGCAGAAGCTGGGTCAGCAGGCCCTCACTCACCATCGAGGGGCCAGGGCCTGGGAGGTACCCTAGACATGGTAAGGAGAGAGAGAGAGAGAGAGAGAGAGAGAGAGAGAGAGAGAGAGAGAGAGAGCACATGCTTTGAAGTATTTACACACATACACTGAAACACTCCTACCTCTTCATAAGCTAAAAGTGCAACCAAGCTTCCTTTGGTGGAGTTTTGTTGCATGTGTGCATGTGCGTGCCTCTGTGTGTGTGTGTGTGTGTGTGTGTACAAATGTGTGTGCACGTGCATGTGGAGGCCAAATGTCAATGTCAGGAATGTCAGGTGTTCTTTTCTTTACAATATTTTATTTATTCATTTTCAAGCAGAGATGAGAGAGAGAGAGAGAGAGAGAGAGAGAGAGAGAGAGAGAGAGAGAGCGCACCAGGGCCACTTACCTTGTGGGTCTGGCACATGTGGGTCCTGGGGAATTGAACCCAGGGCCTTAGGCACTGGAGGCAAGTGCCCCAACTGCTGAACCATCTCTCCAGCCCAATGTCAGGTGTTCTCAGCAATTGCTCTCCATCTTATTTATTTATTTATTTAGAATTGGGAGAAGGGAGGACGGCGGGGGAGGGGAAGAGATGGACATACCAGGGCCTCTTACCACTGTAATCTAACTCCAGATGCATGGATGCTGGAGAATCAAACCAGAGCCAACAGGCTTTGCAAGCAAGAGCCTTTAACTGCTGAGCTACATATATCTCCAGACCTCCATCTCCCTGAACCTGGAGAAAATTAATGTTCTCCACCTCATTGCCTAAGTGAGGCTTGATCTCCTCTGGAGCTGATGGAATCCTCCACTCGACGTGTGCAGCTCCCTGTTCTGTTCCCTCTGCACTTGTCTCTGCCCCCCCCCCCCCATGTGGTGTTCACCTTCTGGCGTTCATCCACCTCTTAGACTCACTTCTACCGCCAATTCCTTTCCGTCACTGGAAGCCGTTCTTGCGCTCAACGAAGTGCTCACAGGAGACATTTCATCAGAACACATGCTGTCATGAGGACTTTGGTAGGGAAAAGTATACACTAAACGCAAAACTGATGGCCCCACAGCCCAGTGGGATCCCACCTAACTGCGGTTGGGGAGTGTCTGCTCAGATCTGATGGATGAATGGAAAAGCCCACCCAATGTGGCTTTTGCCAGAGACTTCTGACTCTGGAAGAATGACAGGCCACTTGCTTGTGCCAGGGCAGAAGGATAGGAGAGTCCTGGGAAGCCTGTCTCCAGTGTTCAGTGTCAGTGGTTGGTTTTTGAGACAGATGCTGGAGACAGCAATGGTTTCCATGACAACCACACGCTCAGTCTCTTATGGACCACAAAGCAGCAGGTGAGGGAGATGCTCTTCTCTAATTCCTCCTGGGACAGGGGTACAGGTGGAACAGAAAGCTCCAGGAACACTGGAGGGCACAGGGTCTACAGAAAGCAGCTCACTCCCCACTCTGGGCTGAGGTGGCTCCACTGTGCCATGGGTGTGGACAATGGCTCTACAGGTTGACCCAAGGGAGGCTGCACCTCAGAAACCCACCGATCACATGGATGGCGCTGGGTCAATGAAACTGGAGACCCTTAGGTTACAGATGGGTGCTTAAACAAGCATACAAACCAAATCCTACCGAGCAGTGGACAAGAGAGTCCAAATCTGCAGGCACCAACAATGCTTTCCCCTGCTTGCCTTCCATCAGAATGTTCTAGTTATCTGCAAACCCCTTCAGAAAGGACGCTGACTCAATTAAAGACTTTTATTCTTCTCACTCTCAGTACAATCACAAAACAGCCCACGACAATCCCTCCATGATTTAATTCCCTAACACGCTCACTGGAATCACACTTGACGACATGAGATTTTCAGTAGTGCGCACACATCTGCAGACACGTTGAGGACAGGCCCGAGGATGTAAGCACCTTTGAGTAGAGGGGTATCCCAACAATTGCAAGAATGACTCGGCATGAACTCCTATAGTGTGCGCATGCAGAGACAGCCTTAGAGGTGGACCGGCTTCAGAGTCCCTGACCTGGACATTGTCCAAGTCTTTTGGCTGGTGGTGGGGGGAGGAGCTCATCTTTTGTCATATAGATTACTAAGGAGCCAACCATCCTTCCCAAGCCTGTGGAAATACAGATGTAGACAGATCCATAAAGCAGGGCCAGCAAATAGATTGTGTTTAGGTTAGTCTTCTGAGGAATTTTTAATTCAATTACATATTTTATGCAAATTCCCCACTTGAACCACGACTGGTTTTCTCTCTACACAATCTTGTATATTGCCACAGACTTTATTTGCTCAATTCCTCCCGGAGAGGACATAACCTTCTTCCTGGCAGCTTCAGAAATTGCAGGTGTACTGGTTGCCATGGTGAAATGGAAGTGACATGCTCTCACTAACAAAGAAATTCTCAACTTTCTCATCATTGACCATTTCTGTCATGTAAATTTCATCCCATCTACTTTCAGCATCTGAAACTGAACCCGTGGCCTCTCTGGAGTAAGATTTCCTGCTAAGGGCATTATGGGTTGACATAAAGAGATGCCTTTCGTCCTCATCCCCTGCAGACTATGCAGGTGGTCAATAAGCAGACACAACGAAAACGAACTTGCTTGGATTAATGATTTTATAGCTTTTCTGATTAGATGTCCGTTCAGTGTCTTCTTTCTAACGGTCCCTTCTTCAACTGTGTGTATAGTCTATCCAAAGCTGAAACACTCATTCTGAACACTCACATTGCCTTATGCACGTCTAGCATGTCTCTGTCCCAGGCAAGGCAAGGAAAGGAGTGCTCACCGAGATAAACTCTCCAATTCTATACCAATACCTTCATAATCTATAATATTTAAATAAGCGCATTGGCCCCTTTCTAAATTAAGGATTACATATAGTATATTTTAATAGCTATAGCTTATGTAGGTCATATCTTACGCTCAAGTTAATAATTCCTATTTACTATACATTTATGAAAAAGCCCGGTAGATGGTTTGATAATCGATAGCTATTTCTCGTGAGCCTTGGGAAACTTCTCAAAATGCAGAAAAAAGATTCAGGTGCAAAGATGTTTGTCTCAAAGGACAAGTGGAAACAGTTGTCAATGACACATTAGGGACATTACTAGAGGCTGAATATTATGCAATTATTGATGTAGGTCTGTGAAGGTCATCAGTGTAAAGAAAGCATCTTTGATAAAATATCCTGTAAAAAAAGCCTGTACAAACTTGTCTATGGATGGGCTTGAGTAAAATTCTAAGAGGGACGTGAGGCATGCACACAAAAAACTGGACTTGAGCAAAGTGCTGTGAGCAGTGATTACCTCTGAGGAGCACGAGATTGTTTTGTGCATTTCTGTGATTTAGATTTTCTGTGCTATCTCTTTCCTACTTTTAATGGGGAAAAAAATGATGAGAAAGAGGAGCACCCAGTGAAAATAGAATGAGCAACTACCACCTCTCAAGGGGTCGTTTGGGGTGGCTTTTCACATTGTTAGGCATGGGTGGCCCCTCTCAGCAGGAATCCTGGTGTGAGTCTCTCCCTTGACAGGAGAGAGCATGATGAGACATGAAAGTAAAAGGTTCTTTTTTCTTAGTACGTTTTAGAATATGGCCTGATATGTTTGGTGAGGAGACTTAACAATACTCCAAAAAATTCATCATGCAATACAAGGGGAAAAAAAGGAAAAGAAGAAAATCAATTGAAATAAGATAACACAGGAGTGAAAGCAAGACGAGGCTTGCTATCTTGGGAAGAGATGCTCTTTCATGAGCTGTGTGGGTCAAAGGTAGGAACAATGGTGGGGAAAGAAAGGCGTATGAACACTTGACCACCAATTGGAGGCTCAAGGCACAGAGGGGAGCAGGCACCATGGGGGAGAGGCACATTATAAAAACTGTTTTCCTAGACATGGTCTTCATGTGAGAAGTTCCTCACACTCTTCGTTCCCAGATCTCAGCGCACCAGGGTGACTACGAGTCATCTATGGCCTGAACACCCTGAAAGCTTCTCCTTTAGTAGTCAATGGAAGGACTGGTCATTGGCATTCCTTCAGCCTTCTGATTCAGATGGCTCATTTCATCTGTGAAAACAAGGAAAATACTAGACGTTAAGAATATCCAGGATCCCTTGCCACAAGAACTAATCCAGACAGCCCACGGAGGAGGATATCCAACTGATCAGGGATGGGGAGGGGGGGAATTGGGGAAGTCGGGATAACAACGCATTGTTTGCCCACTAAATAATGTAACTCATTATGGACAATAAATATATATTTAAAAAAAGAGAATAGATTTCACATCTCCATTGTCAGACAGCACCACGGAACTGAAGTCACCAGTTAATCACTTCTCGGCATTTCACAGTGGTCCACAGTTAAGTGAAAGCAGCCTGTTTGCCCGCGGTTCTCACAGTCGGCACATGTGAAGGAAGGAGCCTCCCAAGGTGGTTGTGCAGATCAGGTTTCAATCTTTTATGATGATCACAGTTTTATCATTTTAGTTTTTGTCCATTCCTTATGTTTTTCTATTGTTCTGTTCATAAATTTTAAAAAACTGCAAGTGTTTCAAAAATCCAAACTTAATTTATTATATCTATCTATCTATTTATCTATCTCTATATCTATGTCTATCTATATGTATATATTAAACATCATTATAAACCAATTGGAACAGATTCCTCCTCATTCTTGAGCAAGTCCAGAGGCTGCACACGGTGTTCAGGTTATACCAGGTGTGCCTCTGCCTGGGTCTGACACAGGTTTCTACACTGAGGGCTTTTAGGTCAGAGCTCAGGAAAAGAGACGAGTGGCCAGAAACATTGGAAGGGAACTCACGCACACCACTCCATGGAGGGAAATTCTTGCTCTAGGCAGAAGCACCCAACCAATATTGGTGGACAAAGGAAGGAAGTGAGGAAAGAAAGAAAGAAAGGAAGAAGGGAATTCTTCATCGTGTTTTTATTCCATGTAATTTACTTCTTCTCCAATGGAATCACCATTACTGTAAGGATTTTCCCCCAAGTTTTATATCCCTAACATGGTTAACATGTGGTTTCAGGATTTGGACAGATATTATGAAAGCATAATCAAAGCAAATGGAATAAAGCTTGGGGTTAAATTTTGCCAGTAAATTAAATTACATTTTTATTGTGCAAATGAGCTACTGCTGAAAAAAAAAACTACAATGTTTCAGAAAAAAACATTTTGGCTAATAAAAAGGTCGTCAGTACCCATTAACACATGCCCACAGTAATATGTACATATGATGAATTATGAAAATAAGGTACATTTCAGGCATGTTTTTATGATCTATGATGAAGAAAAATACGGAGTCTCAGAAGAGCATTTCAATTTATGTAAAAATACCTATATAGGCACACAGTGTTTCCAAAGGCCCTGCAGGCCCTCTGTGCCTTCAGCTGCCAGTGGGGAAGGACAGATCAGGAGGGGCTCTTCCGTTTCTTCGCCTCCATAACCTGAATTATTTGAATTTTATATAATGCATTGTTGTCATATCTGATAACATATGAAAATGAAGTCTGAGAAAATGATCATGATTTTAAAAGTCTTCAAATGCATACATTTTCAGAGCAAAGAAAAAGGACATTAGATCACTCACCTCACTATAATGGATTTTCCTCCGTGAGCATTCCAGCCACTTTATTTGATTTTATTTGCAATCTCTTTCAGAAGACCCTTGAGATCGTTAAGCTTGGAAAGGAAAAAAAAACTGGTCTTAAGATAAATTTTTCAGCATTCCATTTTAGTGACGGCCATCTGCCATTTTTCCTGAAACAGGTATGTGTGCTAAAGAGTAAGTAGGTCCATTGAGGGCATGGCAGAGAGAGTGACATGTGACACTTCACACCATGCTCATTATTATGTAGGGTTCGCAATTAATAAATTCATTAATGTTAGCTTTATTAAATGCAAACCACTAGTGTTTTTCCATAGAGAAGTGACAGGTTACAATAACGGAAGTAATGTACACAAATATATATGAGACTAAAAAGGCATAATTATAATACTAATAACATTTTGCAATAAAATATAATATTAATAAAATTGTATGATGCAATACAATATGGGAATAAGATATGAACAATTTCCCCAACACACACAGGCACACATAACCAGTAAAATATAAAAACATATTTATGTAAAAGACAGTAAATTATTTTTGACACGTGCATATTTCAAAAATTTATTGCACAAGATTCACGGCCTTATTTTAATTACGTGCCATCCTGGGTACTTCATACACGTTCATGGACAGAATATATTTTCTGTACAGTTGGTTTCCAACTCTCTGTGTGACTTACTCAAGGGGGGAAATCTGTGTCTTAGTTGGGCTTATTTCCATTAATGACCTCTTTCTTTAACTAAAAAGAAAAAGAACAAAAAGAATCCACGCAGGCCAGTGGCTGCCTAAATGGATAAAGCACAGCAAGTTCCCTACTTACCAACATTCAGGTCAGCTGTGAAGAACTGTTTTCTGATATAATGAGGTGGACAAATTTTTATTCCCTACAGGAGTGTTTTTAATAGTAAAATGACTTTAATAAGCTGTTTAAAGTAGGACTCTCAGAGCAAAATAAATGCAACAGAGAATTGGGAAAAAATCAGCAAAACTAAGAGTTGGTTGTTTTTTTTTTTGTTTTTTTTTTTTTCTGAAAAGAAGCAAAATCAACAAACCCGTAGCTAGACTAAGAAGAAACTGTGTTTTCAGTCATGGTGGCGCATCAACATGAAGAATCTGGAGTTGCCCAGGTCTGGGTTTCCCCTGGGTGCAGTTTCCCAGCACCAAAGCTCTGGTCAGGCACATTTAGGCAAGAATTATAAGGGTGTCTACCAGTATAAACAAAACTCCTGCGTGACAGACTTGCTGGGCACAGGTCATATAACGTTACATTAACCACACACTGGGCAAGATAGATGTTCCATGACAGACACTCTGTAAGCATCAGCATTCGGTGCCTTCGTGTCCCGCTAGGACAGTGTGCTGATAAGTGCTGGAAAGTCCCTTAGCTGGGAATTCCCCAGACACACACACACACACACACACACACACACACACACCCATTTCTGGATCAATAATACAAAGGCCATCCAAACCACTGATGAGCAGCACACTGAATCCTACCAAGTTGTCATCATGAAGAAAAGTCCAGGCACAGATTGCTTCACAGTCACCATGATCAAATACCAATCATGTGTCAACACATGAGGTCAAAATCATCCTTGTCCCCAGGCCAGGGGAAGACAACAGAAAACTGGAGACCAATATCCCTAGTGATGATCCATGCAAGAATCTCCAATAAGAAATTAACAAACTGAATTCAAGAGCACATTGGAAGGATAACACACTACAACTGAGTGGTATTTATCCCTGGAATGTAAGGATGGCTTAGCATATGCAAATCAATCAACAGAAGGAAAGACAGAAGCCACATGAACAGCTAAGTACATACAGAAAAAAAAAAAACAGCTGACAAACTCCAACTTTCACAATAAAAACTCAACTAAATAGATACATAGAAAATGTCCCTCTGTACAGTAAAGGCTGCATGTATGAAGGAAAGAACCTAACACCATATTCAGTGGGGAAAATGAATGCTTTTCCTCTAAGAGGTGAAGTAAGACAAGAATGCCATGGCCACCACTGCTTTTCAAAATAGTACTTGAGGGGTAGAAAGAAGGCTCAGCAGTCAAAGGTGCTTGCTTGCAAACCCTGATGGCCAGGATTTGATTTCTCAGTACACACTTAAAGCCAGATGCATAAAGTGGCACATGTGTTTGGAGTTCATTTGCAGTGGCAAAAGGGCCTGGTGTGCCCATTCTCACTTGCTCCTTGAAAATAAATTAAAAATTTTTTTTAAAAAAGTACTTGAAGTCCTAGCCAGAGCAATCAAACAAGAAAAAAGAAATAAAAAGTATCCATACCTATTTGCGAATGATCTTGAATATGTTCTTATACTAAAAACTTCACTGGAAAACTCCACTGCAAATGATAAGTGAATTCAGTAGAATTGTAAGATACAAAATCAATATAGGAAAAAAAAAACAGTGTTATTTCTATTCACCAACAATGAGCTGTCCATGAAGGAAAGCAAGAAAATCCATTTACATTAGCAAAGAAAGGAATGCAATGCTTAGGGATACAATGCAGCATACTACCCAGTGGACCCTCACAGAAGAGGGAGTGGGTCAGAGCAGAAAGGAGTGGGGTGTGGGCTATAGGATGCTGTCTTCTGGACACCAACCACATGGCCACCACACTCATGAACTATAGCAGATGTGGTTTCCTGCACAAGACTGAGACTGTCAGTATTTCATAATGGATGAGGGAGAGAGGTACAGAGACCCCACACCTCCAAGGGGGATGAGTGCTGGGGGAGGGGATGTTGCCCTTAGGTGGGGGGATGGGGATGGGAGAATAAATGGGAAGAAGAGTTTTGGTGGGAGAAGGAGAGAAATGAGAGAGTGTGATTGGAAGAAATAGGATCGAAATGCATCGTATATATGTATGAGAGGTTTTTTTTAATTAAACTAGAAAATCATTCATATATCATATTATTCATAGCATATCATATTAGATGCTATGTAGCACTTTTGATTTTTCTTATTTATTTATATATACTATAATGCTGCAGAAACCAAAAAAGTACCTTCATAAAAGCAGACATCTAGGGCTGGAGAGATGGCTCAGCGGTTAAGGCACTTGCCTCCAGTGCCTAAGGCCCTGGGTTCAATTCTCCAGGACCCACGTAAGCCAGACCCACAAGGTGGTGGCCCTGGTGTGCTTGCTCTCTCTCTCTCTCTCTCTCTCTCTCTCTCTCTCTCTCTCTCTCTATCTATCTCTATCTCTATCTCTCTGCTTGAAAATGAATAAATAAAATATTCAAAAAAAAAAAAAGCAGACATCTAGTCCACTGAGAAAGAATGGAGGACTCAGAACTTAAGCCGTGTATTTACAGTCAAATTATCTTTGAGAGTAGTTCCAGGAATTCACAAAAAAAGACAGGGCAATCTCTTCAGCAAATAGAGTTGGGGTAACTGGCTATCCCCTGGCAAAAGAATAAGACTGAACCCCTTTCTTATATCACACGTATTCAAAATGGGTCAAGAATGAGGCCTAAAACCTGAGTGACTCATAAGGCTCTGAGAAGAACGCGCAGGGACAGATCTTGCCTCTGGCCTTGGCTGTGATTTAGGAGCTGGCTCCAGCAACACAGCACCACAAGCATAAACTGACAAGTGGATCATATAAGCCAAAACTTCTTCACAGCAAAAGAAGCAGTCAGCAGGATGGAAGAGCAAACTATGGAATGGAAAATGTCGACGGAACATCAGTGTTTAGGAACTCAGGCAACTCCTGAAAAGATACAAATAATTAGAACGTGGACAAAGGACCCACGAAGGTCAGTCCCTGTTGTCAACCTGCTGCCAGGATCTGGAATCACCCAGGAGACAAATTCCTGATTATGTCTGTGAGGAAGCTTCTAGATTAGGTTAACTGAGGATGGAAGACCCACCCTAACTGTGGGTGGCACCATGCCATGACTAAGGTCCCAGACTAAATATAAAAGAGAAAGGAAGGTGAGCTCCAGCCTTCATTTCTCTGCTTCCTCACTAGGGGTGCAGTGTGGCCAGCTACGCAAGCTGCAGCCTCCATGTCCTCCCCACTGTGACAGACTGTCATCCGAACCTTCAGCCACAGTAAATCCTTCCCTCCTTAAGTGCTTTTGCAGGTAGTGATCACAGCAATGAGAAGAGTAACTGATACAGAACCTGTATTGACACTTCTTAAAAGCAAATTTCAAATGTCTGATGGGTGTACGAGGTAATCAAGATCTCTAATCATCAGGGAAATGTAAATCAAACCACGGCAAGATAGCACCTCACACTGTTGCGGTGTGGAGAAAAGGGAACCCCATATAAAATTGGGGGGAATGTAAATCGGCGTGGCTATCATGAAAAGCAGTATAGATGTTCCCAAAACATTAGACATGATCCAGTAATGTCACTTCTGGGTATATACCCAGGGAACAAAGACAAGGGTGATCCATGGCTCCTATGGTACTGTTCACAACAGCAGCCAAAACGTGGGAAAAACCCGAGAGTGGATCAACATGTGGGTGGGAAAAACAGATGTAGTGCCTATGCACAGCGAACAACTACTTAGCCTTCAACAGAGGAAGGAAGCCTACCATTTGGAACACCATGGTGGGCCTGAGGACACCGTGCTGAGTGAAGTGACCAGAACACAGGCAGATGAACCCTGCCTGATTTCACACACCGAGCTTGAAACAGTTGATCTGAGAAGCAGAGTAGAATGGTGGTTGCCAGGGGAGATGGGCAGATTGGTCAGAAGGTCCAAAGTTTCAGTTCGTTCCAGAGATGATTGTGCAGGTCTAACAATGCCACACTTGAGACAGGGACTAACACACATCTATATGCCTTCTCGATTCATCAATAATCTGAACCATCTACAGAAAGTTTCCCGAGAGGACAGGTCTGAATTCTCAGGGCATACACGGCACAGTATATGTGTCAATTACCAGGCCAAATCCAGGTGATCATCTGGTCATGTAGAGACCAGCTACATGGAGCCGCTCTGAACAATGGTGTGTTCTGAACTGACCATCAGGCAACCTAGCTCACAAGACCACAGAAAGTTGAGAATTCCTAACCCAAAACATCTTGAGGAGGATAAAATTCCCATTTGAACTATGGTGAGAATGTTTGTTATACAACAGTAGCCAAGCAAATACAGACTAACACATCCAGCTGTCACCACACAATGTAGCGTTCCCCCCTGAGTAGTTGACTCCAACACAGGAAGGCCCCGAGCTCCAGGCACTGGACACTGCCCTAGTCATCAGCTGCAAGGGAGCCAAAGTGAAGCCAGGACAATGCAACATCAATCTTTTAAATATCAGTAAGTGGCACACAAAAAAATCCTTCCTACATTCTCATGGTGGAGCTCAGGAAAGGGCACTTGTACCTCATCATTCACTCAACAAGTGTTTATGAGGCCCTGCTATGAACAAGTATGTATTAGACCCCGCTGTGAACAAGTGTGTATAGGACCCTACCGAGAACAAGTGTGGGTGAGGCCCTACTGTGATCAAATGTATGTGACGCCCTACTGTGATCACGTGTGTGTGAGACCCTACTGTGGACAAGTGTGTGTGAGGCCCTACTGTGATCAAGTGTGTGAAACCCTACTGTGATCAAGTATGTGTGAAACCCTACTGTGGACAAGCGTGTATGAGGCCCTACTGTGGACAAGCCACGGGGTGCTGGAGACCCTGACTAACCAGAAGAGTCATTGTCTAAGTTGTCACTCTGCCCAACAATGGCAGGATTGCAGAATGCCCTTGTCATGCCCAAATCACCATGCTGAAACAGCTAGTGCCACCCTGTGGTAGTTTGAATAATGTCCCCCAAAAGAATTAAGGATTTATTAAAATTATTAATTGTCTCCAGGCTTCTGGCTAGAGGAAGTGCCACTTTGGCCTAGCCTCCTGGGGACTGACCCTTTCTAATTTGAATGTAAAATACTAAGGATAGATATGCAAAAGAAGAGCCGGAACCCTGACCTGGAGTTCTGCATTTTGTGAAACACAGTGTGCTTGCTTGGTGCTGGTGCTGGGCTTCTGTCTCTTTCTCTGCTTGGATCTGTGAAAAAGGGCCAGCCTTTTTCCTTAACTTCCCCTAGATCTGTTCAATAAATTTTCCTCCCCAAATCATGCCTGGATTGAGATTCATCCCAGCGGCGTGTGGCTGACTACGACACACCCCTCTTCACAGGTCAGCAAGAACCTACTTCTTTGGGTCAGCATCGTTGCTGTTGAACCCAGCCCCCATCTCTTCTCCGGCACGCCCCTTCAGCACTCACATGGGCTCACGCTCTTGCTGTGCCTTTAAGCTAAGTGGGTATCAAGTTAGACTGGCATCAGCCCCTCATGCAGAAGCTCACATGCTCCCAAACAGCTTCCCTGGATTTGCAAACATCTTCATCTACTTCAGAGCACAGAGAAAGAGAAGAGGCCCTGGGTACACAGACAGGAAAGATTCCAGAGACTATGGAAGTCTCTAGACTTCATGGGTGAGTGGGTAAGAGGCAAGTCCATTCCCGCCCCTGACTCTTACAGGGTGAATAAAGGCAGCTGAATGAGAAACAGAATCACATTCACTATTTAAACAATTAGGTTCTTTTATGTTCTGACCATACACCATATCCCAGCCTCTAGCAGGTAGTTCAAATAACAAATCATGTCCACACGTCCCAGACCCATACCTTTGTATCCAGTTGTCTAAAGCGATGCCTGATCCTGGAAGGGAATCAGAAAGAGAGGGAGAGGAAGAGGGTCTGAGAAACGACTCTTTGTCTCCATTTTAATCTTTAAAGGACAGAACACAGACTACAGATTGTCTTCAATGTCAGCTCAGGAAAGGGTCAGCACACTGACCTTTCTAATTTTCTGCCTCATACCCAAAGTAGAATTCCTTTCTCACCCCAATTAGAAGGACAGAAAACACATGCTATCTCTGCTAAGGGTGAATAAAAGATGCTTGTAAGATCTGTCCCTCCTCCACAGCCAAGATCTGAGTCTAGAACGAGGGCATCTGTGTGATCATGAAAGAAAGGGCATCCTGGTCCTGTGTTGAGACCAACCGAAGGATGAGCAGTGCTTGTGCTCACGCCTGTGAGAGCTCCATGGTGATCACGCCCGTGAGAGCACACACATTTTGAACTGTCAGTGAAGAGTGTCAACCTTCATCTAGAAGACCAGGATCCCACAGACTTAATAATGTACCATGTGTCCACCATCTGCAGACTTAGTTGAAGCCCCTATTTCCATAAAAAGTCTAAGGACTGCTTGTGAATAACATGGACACTATAACCACACCATGAAATTAGAAAATCATTGTCAGGGCTTTATGGAAACAAATCCTAACCAGCCATTTCTACTCTAGATTTTTTTTTCAAGATAGGGTCTCTCTCTCTAGCCCAGGCTGACCTGGAATTCACTATGTAGTCCCAGGCTGGCCTTGAACTCACAGTGATCCTCCCACCTCTACCGCCACACCTGACTACTCTCTAGAGTTTGGCATCACAAGGATAAGCATATATGCTATCCCTGAAAGGTAATGTAATTGCCCATGACCTGTGAGTTTCCTTAGAGCCCATTCTACAGCTCTTGTGACCTGGTTCCACAGCCCTCCACCACCACCACCACCCCACTTCCTTCTCCCCAGTGCCCCAAAGCACAATTAAGATGTTCAAATTGGAAGGCAGGTGCCTATTGATTTGTTCCTCATCCTCAGTTCCCGGGTCACATCTCAGAGGCTGGCACTCTCTCCTGGCTGTGAGCTTCACAGAGCATGCTCAGTGTGGTAGTTTTGAATAAATGTCTCCCAATAGAATTTATTATAATTGTGTTTATTAAATTGTTAATTGTCTCCAGGCTTCTGGCTGGAGGAAGTGTCACTTTGGCCTGGCCTCCTGGGGTCATGACACCCTTTCTAAATTGGGTGCAAAATTCTAGGGATACATATGCAAAACAGCAGCCATAACCCCAGGTCTGGCAGTTCTGCATTTTGTGAATTACAGTGTCACAGTGTGCTTGCTTGAGGTGCTGGTGGTGGATTTGTCTCTCTGCTTGCTTCTGTGAAAGGGAGCAAGCCTTTTTCTTTAACTTCCCCTGGGTCTGTTACTTCAATAAATACTTTCCTCCCCCAAATTGTGCCTGGTTTGGAGATTCATCCCAGCAGCATGTGGCTGACTACGACACTCAGATAAGGGGTCTCCTGTCTGCCAGGGACCATGACTACCATACAGCAGAAGCGGGTGACCGACTTACTCCTCTGAGTTGTCATTGGCTTTCGTGCTGATCTTGACGAGGTAATTTTCTTTCATGACTCCCTCCCATGCCAAAGTCTCCTTGTCCTCACTTCTGAAACCTTGAATAATGAGAAAAGACAAGCATTTAAATAGTTTCATCAGCCTCCTGCTTCCTCAGTCCACACCTGCCAGGAATTCCGTGAGGCCCTGAAAGGAGAATGAGCTTTGTCCTGAATCAGTTAAGAGCTGACGAAGTCACTTACTATGGCCGCAGCAGGGGGATGGAAAATTACAGATTTCTTGGTAACAATGAGGAATTGGAGCTGCCTGTGTGAAACAAGAATGCAATCTTTACTCAAACAGAGATCGATCCAGAGCCTGTTGCTGTGTTTTGTGACTTGGCCACACCATCCCATGAATAAAAACACATCAGTCTTCCATTTTGATGACATCAAAATGCTAAACCAATCAGCTGGATAACTACTAATGAATGGGCTGCCAACTCTCAACCTTAAACCAGGGAGAAATCTTTGGAGGAGAGAAAGATAAGCCTAAAGAACTGTGTCTGGTCTCCAGATACAGGCAGCCAGGTTGTGGGTCTCAAAGGAGAGTCTTACCTCTAGTCTTTCCCTTTTGTCTAAGGTAGGGAATGTGGGGAAGTGTTTCAGTAAAGCTCTTAGCTCTATCCCTTACAGTGCCCAGGGCCTTTCAGAAGTCAGGCAAGCAAACAGAACAGATCATCTTGTCACCTACACAATGGCCACCAACCCCTGCAGGAATTCTTGCATAAAGGAAGCCCAGATGTTCCTGCAGGTGGTTCCCCTGGAATAGATTTGTATGTTCTTATTTACTGTTAACTTACCATTTAAATATATCCATTCCAATCTCATATTAGAGTTTAGAAAATATAAGACCCTCCCTGATTGAAAAGTAATTAATGGGGGTTGGTCAAAGACAGACATAATATGCAACTCACTAGATTTATACAAATTCCATATAGCAAATATGTGTTTATTTTAAAATAGTGGTGATTACATTAAAAAACAATTCTTAACCAATTTTTTTCAAGTGTATTTTGGAGTAGCTTTGTAGCAGTTACCTTTTCATTGCTGGGACAAAACACCCAGCAAAAAGCAGCAAATTGAAAGAAAGGATTTATTTCAGCTTATAGTCTCAAGGGGACATTTTATCATGGCGTAGCAGAGCAGAGGCTGGGATTCACATCTTGCCACAACAGCAGGGCAGTAGCAGCAAGAGTGAGCTTATACTGGCAAGGAGGAGGTGGGCTATCACATCCCAAAGCCTGCAACACACCTCCTCCAGCGAGGCTCCACCTCCCAAACAGCCACCAGCTGGAGACTGAATGTGCAGCTTATTCAAAATCCATGAGGCTCTGGAGGACACCCCATTCAAACAGGCTTCCATGTCTTTTCCTCAAACTAAAACTCAAGCCCAAGAGGAGTATTTAGCTTTTTAATTTTTTAATTTTTAATTTTTTTGGTTTTTCAAGGTAGGGTTTCCCTCTAGTCCAGGCTGACCTGGAATTCACTATGTAGTCTCAGGGTGGCCTTGAAATCATGGCAATCCTCCTACCTCTGCCTCCCGAGTGCTGGGATTAAAGGTGTGTGCCACCACACCTGGCTTCCAAGAGGAGTATCTGGAACTCTACATAGAAAGCATCTAAGCCCCTGGACACCTATGGTCAGAGAATCAAAGCGATGACCAAGGAAAATGACCAACCCCTGTGACAGCCAAGGAGAGAGGCTTGCTAACATGGTGACTCAGCGTTCTGCTGATCATATTGGAAAGTTAGCAAGTTAAATGCCAGCAATAATGAAGAGAAACAAGTCACTCACACAGTGCTAAAATGTCTGTCAACTGTTATATCTTAGAGGTGACAGGGTTGAAAAGTTTGGGGAAGACACACAAAGGTGTAAAGACATGCATAGTTTTTATCTAGAAATTTCTCTTAGAAATAACTCAAAGGAAAGACTTACTGATGTAGTCAAAAATGAATGCATAAAATTATTTATCCTGATATCATTTGCTACTAAGAGCCAAAGTATATATTTAACAAGAAAATATTTGTTCAATTGATTATGGTACATCCATAGACTGGAATATTCCATGGTTAAAAATTTTATTATATATTTATGTTTATATATACTTATGGAATATTTATGGATATCGCACATGTTTACAATGTATCATTAGCTGAGGGAATATATTGTGAAGATGTACCCAGAGAAATCCAATTATTATACATCCACACAACAATGAATGCCAGACTATTGACAGTATTTCTCTCTGTGTGGTGGGTTCACAGATTTGAAGTTTTCTGTACTTTTCAAATGTTCTACAATAACTATCGATCACCTTCTGAGTCAGGAAAGAAACAATGCATTCTCGAAAGGTGAAATTTTGGGATTACGTACTTCCATTACTTGATGCTAATGATAAGCAAGTTCCAAGAATGAAAGTTTGGATTCTGTTTTTCCTGACCATTATTTGAAAAATCTTGCATTTTCCTCCAAAAAGCAATTTCAAAATTAAACCCATGACTTTCCCGTCATTTGGAGGCAAATGCAAAGTACATTTAGGGAATGAATCGCCAACTGGAGTCCCTGGCCAAGGCCGGATGTTGTGGCTTCTGGAATTAGTCACCTCCATGAGGCAGCAAGTGAGCAGATGGTGACTAAGCACACTGGGGAGTCTCCAGTTAGCCAACTGGGCTCTGGCTCCTTCTCCCGCCTCACCATCATTGCCAGGGTGGAGGGGACCTGTCCCTCTGTGATCCCCAGTCCCCTAGTCCCCTACTTCTTTGTTCCCTCCTGAGAATAAGAATGGTTGGAAGAAGGGGGACATCAGCAGGTCACACTGCATCCCCCATTGTCCTGAGAGTACCACCCTCCCCAGGGCTCACCAGGGACACAGGTCCAAGTGAACCCCAGGTATTTCTGACTCATCTGTTTGCTTCTTCTACCTAAAGCAGATAGGCCAGATTGGGGAAATCTATTTCCAGCTTCAGTTTGTACCCTGTTGAATCATGAAATCAGTTTTGGGCAATGTAATGCATTTTGTCCTGCCTTAACACCATCCCCTGTCTCACTGAGACTCCTGCTCTGCAGGTCCCAGGCTGAGGACGCTGGCTCTGGAGAGAGTGGACCTGTATGCCACTGAGCTCAGTCCACTCAATCCACTCATGCCAGGCCTCGCTCTCAGTGCCAACAGGAAGCCAACACTTCATAGAACATCCATTTTACTTCCAGATAGCACTGACCAGTAAAGCCCAAATTTTTTTCTTTATACTGAATAAAATCTTCCTCCCTACAACGTTTATCTGTTGTTAATTTTTCTTCTGGATCTATTCAGAAAAAAATGAAGCTAGTAAGCCTTCTCAAGGAATTCGTTGATCCCCTTGTCTTCGCCAGAGTCTGCAGACATTCATCCATGAAATGATTTCAAGATAGGAGCAAAGCGAAACCTGGGTATGCCATTAAATGCTGACGTACACTCAAGTTTCAGAGCTGAACTTCCAGTTCCCACCCATAACATAAACACTTTCCATTCTTGCAACTAGAAATGACTCACTTTGTCTTCCAAGGCAAGATAAAGGGGAGAAAGATAACAACTTATCCAAACTGCCAAAATACTTTCTGCAAGAAGCACAATAACATATGTGTAACGGTTAATGACATGACATCCCCAAAATGACATTTTAATGTCTTGAAATAACACTGTTAAATGGACGAACATTCTTGAAACTGTAGCATGATATCAAAGCTGTTGGTACCTTTACATTATGAGAACCAATCTGTCAAAGGTCAGGACTCTGGGGATAATATTCAAGGTCAGACTTATATCTTGTCTCTAGTTCTATGTAAAGGATCTCACCAATGTGATGATTCTTGACATGTGAAATTTTCTCTTAATTGACACAAATTCTGTTTAGGTTAGTGAAATTTATATTTTTTACCTTCTGGATCATAAAATATTTGGAGTTCCATTAAAGGGATAGGAACGGTCAGCCAAACAGGAAACACGAACCCAATGATAGCAGTTCATGACTGTTTCATCTGACGCCATAAAGAAGTGGCCTCCTTGCTCCTCTCCACCAACCCCCCACGCTTCAGTGCCCAGGTAGAAAGTGAGGAGATTCCCATGCAGCCAATCATTTGGACTGTGGTGGGGGGCACGCTGCCTGCTTTTAGCAAAATTTACAGTGAAAACCAGGTGCAAAAAGGAGCAGAGCAGAAAGAAGTGATAATGCTGTGATTGACAAAGAAGGAAGTGAAACAGTCAGTAAAGATGCAGCCACAGAGATACGTCTTAAAGAGCCCACCAATATGGCACCAATATAGAGCAGAAGTCAAGCACCTCTGATAAGGACTATAGGAAACATGCTTTGCGAATATTTCAACAATCTACAAGGTCAATACCTGTTACAAGTTTAATGAAATGAAATGCAATTTTTTCAAAGAATTTCCAGGAAATAATTATTTCAGAGAAGAGCTTCAGCTCCTAGGTGCCCGTGTCCATCTCAGGATGTTTCCACACGTTCAGCCAGCAAGGCACCCAGGGCAGCCATGCTTCCAGGGGACCAGGGCCAGCTCTCACTGGCGGTCTATCCACCTTGGCATTCATGTGCCTCTGATGGGCTGAAGCCATCACGTGATGCTATGCTGGACACAAAGCATTGTGGTGGAAGCTGCAGGAAGCAAACAACCTGCCCAAGAGAGTTGCATTGGTCACTCCAACCAGCAGTCACTGGAGCAGGGCTACCCGTGTCCTTGGGAGCTCGCTCCTGCCACACTGTGCCCCAGATGTCAAGCATGACGCTCTAGGAGTCTGTCTTGCTTTGGGCTGCTTCCCCATTTCTCCTTTCTGGAACGGGACTGTTCGCTCTGGGTACACCCCATCATTGTACCTTGGAAGTATGTAACTTTGTCTTTGATTTTTCCAGGGATTCATGCCTGAGCTAGCCAGGAGTCTTGGAGACTGTGAGCTTGGAAGTTTAAACAAGACCGGAATAGTTAAGACTTTAGGGAGTCATGGGATCGAGTAAGTGTTTTACATGGAGACAGACGTGAACCTTTGGGGACCACAGATGCCACTGTTTGGATGAGGTCCTGCCCTGCACACAGCACCCATGTGTTAAAGGGCTGATGTCCAGGGTGACACTGATGGAGATGATAATACCTTTGAGAGGTAGAGTGTGGGTCAAGCCCTTCAAGAAGATTATGAGACCTTTCTCTGAGTCACTCCCTGCTTCCTGCCTCGCGCCATGAATGACTTGCTCGGTCACACACTCTTCACAGCCATCCAGTGCCTTCCCCAGGCCCATAGCAATGGAGCACTCCATCTTGAACTGGAATCTCCAAAACTGTGAGCTAAGCGAACCCTTGTCCATTATATGTTAATCATGTCAGGCATTTCATTATGGTCACAGAAACACAATATACACAAGCAGAAAATGCCCACACCCTGCTTAAAGTCAAGGCTAAAACCACCCAAAAATACAGTTCCCAGAAGCAATAGAAAGCAAATCCCACATCACGGTTTTACACACGAATTCCACTAGTGTGTTAGAGGCATCGCCTCTGAGTGAGGTGGTCTGCAGATCTACAATGCTTTCCTAACCTATCTTCCTCCAGGTCAGTCTTGGCTGGCCTGATCTTCAGAGCCACGCAGATGTGTGCAGTGGACTAACTGGGCAATCCCTCGTGTGTGGAAGCAGACCCCATCCCTCCTTGCAACGAGAAAGCAGCCCTGGGGACCCTGAGCCCCAGGAGGCGAGCACTCACAGCAGGCCGAGGAGTCTGCGTTCTTCTCCTTGCAGCAGCATCCGAAGCATTTCTTTACCACCATGTAGAAGTAGGCGAAGACCACGAAGGGGAACGGGATGTTGAGGCGGCTGCAGTACTCTTGCACCAAGAAGTACCTCTGGAACTTCCAGACCTGGTCATTGTTCTCCTGCACGGTGCCCACTGTGTAGCTGGCAGAGAGAGAAGCTGTCACTTAATGCCGACTGCAGGAAGATTGACAAGAAGCCCTTGACACAGCAAGATGTGATCGCTTGAAGAGGCTCAAGGGTGGGAAAACCTCACAGACAAGGTGGAGCTTGTGGGTGGCGTTCCTGAGAGGTAATGCAAACCTATGTCCACCTCCCAAGGGGCCAGGGTGAGCTGGTTAAACAGCAGACACCAATACCTAACAGCTGAGATCTGCCTTCCCTGCACAACAGCAGCTTCTGGAATGTTCTTTTCTCTTAAATCAGCTCTAGCTTCAGCCGAATAGACAGGCAAGTCCTCCAGGGACGGCTGATAATTAAGTATGACGTCAAACTGTGTTATCGAGATAATATTTATTTTATTTAGGGAATAGTGCTTGGGGTCCAAGGTTTCATCCACCCCCAAATCTTTCTGCCATCCCCCGACCTTTTGCATGGTTCCTGAGAGAAGTCTGTAATCTTCTCATTCACGCCACATTTCCAGTGGTATCTGGTCCCCACAGGGTCCTGTCCCTGGCAACGTCCCAGTATACTGGAGATGGGTAGTGACAGCTAGGTCATCCTCCCCAGCTGAGGACCCTCTGTGAAGTAGAAGAGGGGGAAGCAAGAGCTCCCTCCCAAAAGAGCAGCTCGCTGAGATTGGACATGTTCCTGACCGCGAACAGACATTTAGAATCCAGATAGCCTTGTGCACAAATGAAATCCAGAAGACCATTAGAAGAATAATACCAATATGCCATGACCGCAGAGGGGAAGGATGCCTGCATATTAAGAACATTTATGTAATTCATCATTTGTATGATACATCCGAACACAAGATCAAAAGGGAAATATGATTTCAATATTTGCTAGAAAGTCTGCTGGAAGCACTCAAAATCCTTTTCTGATTAGAGACAGAGAAAGAGAGGGAGAGAGGAACTTAATAAAGAATAGGAGGGACTTTCCATTATGTGATAAAAAGAAAAGAAAAAGGAGAGACAATCCAGGAAGGAGACTTATTCCAAAAATAAATAAGCAAAACTCTCATTGCATCCCTAAATATAAAAAAGTCATTGAAAAAAATCATAGGAAAATAGGTCTTGCTCAAACATAACTGGTTGAAAGTTTAAAAAAAACCCTTCCAGACTTGCATGAAAGAGGCATAAAAATTTGCTGAGAACTATAGATATTTGAATACATGGAGATCATGCCATTTTTTAAAAATAATAAGAGTCCAGCTTCTCCCAAATAATTGCACAAAGTTAACATCGTCACTAAAAGTTACTAGATTTGTTCTGGAAGAAAGGAAAAAGAATTCAAAGATGAGCCTCGGGCTCTTCAACACAGTTCAAAACACAAGAATAGCCAGGAAAGTTTTGAATAAGAACAATGAGGGGGGATTTGTGCAACAGATGCTAAAATGATAAAAAAAAATTGAAAACTTCAGTAATGAAAGCCATTTGGTAGTTAAAACCAAAATAGCAATCCTGATCAAATCAGAATGCTAAAGTCTGTGGAAAAACATAAATAAAAATAAAGAGACCAGGCGATAGCTCAGCTGGTTAGAATGTTTGCTGTGCAAAGATGAGAACCTTAGAGCCTGAAGTGGCCACACATGTGTGTAATCCCTGTCCTGTGGGGAGCAAGGACAGGAGACTCATTAGGACTTGATGGTAGGTCAGTGCAACAGAAAATGACAGTTCCAGGCTCAGTGAGAGACTCCATCTCAAGGAAACAACGTGGATGAGCAAGGAGGGGACACAGAACACTCTGCTCTGGCCTCTCTGCACATGGGTACAGGCCATACGCTGCACACACCACACCACACACACACACACACACACACACACACACACACACATGCAGAAAAATCACAAAGAAAAAATGAATGCTAAAACCATGGCATGGGGTTAGAGTATTGTCAGCAACATTTCTACCAGATAAACACCTCTTACCAGCCTGTCACGGATGTCTGATGGTCCCCCTTCCAGGGCCACCATTATGGGCACACCAGTAATGTCTAGCTAGTACTACCCCCCACCTGGGGTGACCCTTGCTTTTGGGCACTGTAGATGCTCAGAATTTATAATGAAATGTTTGGCACATCCTGGTTCCTCTTCATCTGCAATAATTTTTTGTAATTTTTTGAGGTACAGTCTCACCCTAGCCCAGGCTGACCCTGAACTCACAGAGATCCTCCTATCTCTGCCTCCTGAAAGCTGGGATTAAAGGCATGCACCACCATGCCAGCTTCATCTGCAGCATTGATATATTTCAAAATACTCAAAATAGAGGAGACCTGAGCTTCCCAACTCAGAGGTGATGGCCTCAGAGGAGATGGAATAGCTGAGCAGCTGTTTGACTGATACACACTGTACACATATCTGAGTATCACCCTGTCCACTAAAGGTATGCATACAGGCTGTGTGTCTTTTCAAAACCAGAGCAAGAAAATCTTCATTAAAGGCAATCAAAGGGCAATCTGGAAAAAAAAGAAAGAAAGAAAAGAAAAAAAGGTAAGAATGTGCTATTTTACCTGTTTAAAAACAAAGGGATTTATGAGGGATGGAAAGCATGTAGGTGGGCTTGCGATGGTCAGGGAAGACCCGAGACATGTCATTGACAAATAATAATAAAATTCAGATACTGTGGGGGGGGGGGAACAGGTGTAAAACCAATAGCAGCCAATAGGAAGAGAGAACCAGCAATTCCATTTCACTGATATTCAAAATGCTAATTCAATTGAGTATAATACCATACCGCAGTCACAAGAACACAACTAAGACTGAGCCATGTGAAGGATGTGAAGACCCCGAAAATTCCCCGTACCTTCAGGGGATGTCTGAGATCTTTAGTATGACACTGAAGGCCCTGTGAGCAGCCTGGCCTTCTTCCCACCCTTCTCCCCACACCAGGTTATCTCCCTTGCCACTCAGCCCAGGGGTGCTCTGGGCTCCTGCTTCATGGCCTTCTGAGTCACCTCCATGAAGTGGCTGCTGTTGATCCCAGCTCTGCCACCACATTCTGTCACAGGTGAAAATCCCCTCCTCGGCAAACAGCTCTGTTGTGTGATAATGTTTGTTTTGTTGCTTTCCTGGGGCAGTGAGGACTGAACCTAGGACCTTGCAAATGCCAGGTAAGTGTTCTGCCACTAAGCTATAATCCCAGTCCTCTTCTTGCTTTTCTGAATTGAGACAGGGTCTCACTAAGTTGCTTGGGCTGGTTGAGAATTCCCTCTGTAGCTCAAAGAAGACCAATCCTCCTGCCTCAGACTTCAGAGTAGCTGGAATTGCAGGCCTCGGTCAGTCACTAGGCCTGGCATGCTGATTATGTATTATGATATTTATTATATTATTTATATCTTCTGTCAACAATAGGAATCTAACCTCTCTATCTCTGACCCCTTACTGCAAAAGCATCCGAAGGCTGTGGCTACTCAAAGATTAATAATTAAGTGAGGTAAGGCATCTAATGCATTCGGACCCATGCAATGGGAAAACTTCAATGACTGCGTTCCCATCACTGAGGTTAACTGTTCTCCTTTTTATTCTCCATTCCCGTAACTTCCCTTGGCTCTTCTCTGGCGCCAACCTTTCAGTTTGTACCCGGAGACTGCTCTCTCCTTATTTTATTTTATTATCCATAATTAGATACACTTAATAAGGGAATAATGCGTTGATGTCTCCACTTCCCCTATTTCCCTCTTCCTTGTCCCTGATCAGTTGGATATCCTCCTCCGTGGGCAGTCTGGATCAGTCTGTGGGGTAGGGGGTTGTGAACAGCCTAGGGGTTAACCCGATTCTGCCCCCCCTTTGCATGTTGTTACTGAGGTGGGCAATGTCTCTGGAGAATCTCCCCCACCATGACTCTTACAATCTTTCCGCCCCCTCTTCCACTCAGTTCCCTGGGTCATGGTGGGTGAGTATTAAGTCTGGTTTGTTGTTGAGGCCTTAGGAGCCTCTGTGCTTCTGCTTGAGGTTGTGTTTAAAATCGTTGGTGTCTGTTTTGCTGGTTCATCCTGGGCTGATCGATTGGCTGTGGTTCTAGGTCTCTTGCTTATCCCATCACTGCCTGTGGGGTTCCATGTGGATCCTCCACGGTAGGTCTGGGGTGGTGCATCTCTTGCCAGGAAGACTGCTTTCTCCTTTTCTGCATGTTGATGACTATCCCAAAGGTTTACCATCACCATCACCCAACCCACATGGCTGGAGTCTCTGTCAGAGCTGCCCAGAACAAATCTATCCTCAGGACCCGGCCCCCAGGGCCTCTGGGAAGGTGGCCCAAGTCATTCACTGACTTCTTGTTGGTTTTTTGAGATAGGGTCTCACTCTAGCCCAGGCTGACCTGGAATTCACTATATAGTCTCAGGTGGCCTCAACCTCATGGTGATCTCCTCCCTCTGCCTCCAAGTGCTGGGATTAAAGGTGTAAAGGTGTGTGCCCCATGCCCAGGCCTCATTCACTGACTTTTAAATTCACATCATGCCTCTGGGATGAATGATATTTTCTTTGCATTTGCATGTGTGTGGTGTACATGCATGTGTGTATGCATGTTCATATGTGTGTATGTGCATGTGGAGGTCAGAGGTCAATGTCAGGCATCTTCCTCAATTGCTCTCCTTCTTATTCTTTGAGAAAGAAAGGTCTCTCAATGAACCTGCAGTTCACTTATTTGGCTAGACTAGGGATCCTCCTGCCTCTTCCTTCATTTCTCTGGGGTTACAGGTGAGCCCGACTTTTATGTAGGTACTGGGGAATCCGGATTCAGGTCCTCATGCGCTCTACCCACTTCGCCATATTTCCAGCCCATATGATCAATATTTTTGCTGCAGACCTATCACAAATGCATGCGTTCCACCCAGAGAGCAGCGGAGAGCTCCTGGACTGTCTGCACAAGTACATTTATAGTCACCAGTGAGGTCACCACTGTCGGTGGTTATGCTTCTCTGTAAAGATAATGGTGTGGTACCAGAGGTCACCCCCTGGGGCTGTCTGCCCAGGGAGCAATCAGGGACAACTTAATACAGACAGTGTGGCAGTTTGAATACGTCCCCCAAAAGAGTTAAAGGTTTATGATAATTGTGAACTGTCTTCAGCCTTCTGGCTAGAGGAAATGTCACTTTGGCCTAGCTTCCTGGGGACTAGCCCTTTCTAATTTGGATGTAAAATACTAAGGATAGATATGCAAAAAAGGGCAGGAATCCTGGTCTGGAGTTCTGCATTTTGTGAATCACAGTGTGTTACAGTTGCTCGCTTGCTTCTGGAGGTGCTGTTTCTCTCTCTCTCTGCTTGCTCCTATAAAAGGGGGCCAGCCTTTTCCTTAACTTCCCCTGGGTCTGTTCCTTCAATAAATTCTTTCCTCCCCCAAATCGTGCCTGGTTTGGAGATTCATCCCAGCGGCGTGTGGCTGACTACGACAGACAGGAAACTGTCTGAGGAGCTAGCTCACAGAAAACAGCAGGACCCCTACAGCTGCCAGGAAGTCCCTCCTGACACCTAAGGAAAGGCCTCTGGGGTGAGCCAAGGCTAATAAAGAGCCTCTCCAAGGGAGAGATGACCACAGCCATCACACTCAATCCCTGAGTAGGGTGACAGCCAGGTGGACTGCAGTATCTCGAGGTCGCTAGGATGAGACCTGAGGTTAAGCACAGAAGCAGAACCACTGGACTTTCATCTCCTTAGCCAGAACCCTCCCTCCCAGCTCGGAATCTCTTGTTCATGATCACGAGCCTGTGGATGACAATAGTGACAAGGTTCCTTCACTGCAAATAGCTTTTGTGACCTGCTCACAGCACAGACCGTGAGATCCGCTGAGCTAGAGCAACGCAGCGTCCTGGCAGTGCCAGCCGTCGAGCTTTGTTCTCCTTAACCAAACACCTGACAAGAAGCAATTTAAGGGAAGAGGGATTTATTCTGGCTCATGGTTTAAAGGGACACAGTTAATCACAGTGGGGAAGTCGTGGCAGTGGGAGCAGAGAGACAGACAGAGAGACAGAGAGAGGAGAGAGGAAGAGAGAGAAGCCTGGGGGTGGAAGGAGGACTGCAGTGTATGGGGACTAAGTGTACAAACACATTTCACCTTCAACCACAACAGCCTTGGTTACCTTCTGTGGGTGGGTTTAGGGATAGGTTTTCACTGGCGCTATCCACTGTTCCAAGCAAGTGAGGATACTCATTACTATAAACCACCCCATCTTCTCCCCACTCTTGCTTCAGGCTTGGGGATTATTCCTTCTCTGAGGTAAATCTATGGACACCCATCATCCATCACATCTCTCAACCAGCTCAGACTCTGGGCCTCTGACATTTGGACACCATTTGACACCATGACACTGTCTGGCTGCCAGTGATGGCCAAGATTCCGGACTGCCAAGGCCTCCCTGTCCACCAGAAGCTCTGGGTGGTGGAGGAGAAGGTTGCACACTCCTTTCTTGGGCCATAGATATTGTGTTCTTTTGTAAGGATGAACACTTGCTGATGCCTCTCAGTGGACAAGACACCAGGAAGCTATTAGCTCATAACCAAGAACAGAACACTGAAGCCTGTTCCCTTTGCTGACCAAAGCACCGAGACTAAGACGAGGTCTCCCATCCTCAGAGCTGACTGTCTTGGAGGAAGAAAAGGTGCTACTTTGAACAGAAGAGACCATGACCCAAGGGTTTCTGTGCAAAGGGGAGGGCTCCAGAGATGCTTGTGGTCAAGAACAAGCAGGAATAGGCATGGGAGTGGGAGATGGAGCTGGTAATCCAGATGGGGGAGGAGCATGTGCAAGAGTACTGTGTGACATCACCCCGAGAGTACTGTGTGACATCACCCTACAAGAGTACTGTGTGACATCACCCCTCAAGAGTACTGTGTGACATCTCCCTGTAAGAGTACTGTGTGTTGTTACTGATAGGCGCCATGCCTCCGGGCTGAGTACTAGGATATCCAGGATCCCTTGCCACAAGGACTAATACAGACAGCCCACGGAAGAGGATATCCAACTGATCAGGGATGGGGAGGGGGGGAATTGGGGAATTTGGGATAACAACTCATTGTTTGCCCACTAAATAATGTAACTCATTATGGACAATAAATATATATATTTTTTAAAAAAAAGTACTGTGTGACATCTCCCTGTAAGAGTACTGTGTGACCTCACCCCACGAGAGTACTGTGTGACATCACCCCACAAGAGTACTGTGTGGCTGGTGCGCTCTCTCTCTCTCTCTCTCTCTCTCTCTCTTTCTCTCTCTGTATCTCTCTGCTTGAAAAATGAATAAATAAAAAATTAAAATAAAAAACAAACAAAAAGAAGCAGGGAGAGCTTCTCATCCCCAGGGGACACACTTGTAAAAAAAAAAGAGTACTGTGTGACATCACCCTACAAGAGTACTGTGTGACATCACCCCACAAGAGTACTGTGTGACATCTCCCTGGCCAGGGAACAACATATGTGATGCCAGTGGAGGGCAGGAAGCAGAGCTGGGCTTCAAGGTGTGTCAGCCACGTCACAGGTGGCCTTCATGGGGAAGCTGAGTCTGAAATCTGCCCTGAATGCTACAGAAGGGTGTGATGGTAAGTCTTATTGTCAGCTTGGCTGGGTTTAGAATCACCATGGAAACACACCTTTGGGTGTCTCTGAGGGTGTTTCCAGGAAGTTTTAACTGAAGCAAGAAGACCCACCCTGAATGAAGGTGATATCATCCACGGGCTAGAGTCCCAGACTGAATGAAAGAAGAAAGCAAGTCTCTGCTTCCCGATTGTAGCTGCACGAGACTCCTGCGACCATGACCTGATTCCCTGCCATGGTGGGCTGTACCAAGTGAGCCAGAAAAACACCCTTCCTCCCCAGTACCGGGTATTTTGTCCCAGCAATAAGAACAGTAGCTGACACGGGAGACATGGTAGTTTGAATGTGTGTTCCCTACAGACTCGTGTTTTATTAAAACTTGGAACTTGGGTCCCCTACTACCTGGCTGGAGGAGGTGTCACTGGGGGCGGAGCTGAGTTCCAGTCTGAGGTATGCAGAGAGGTCTGAGCTCTGGGGGTCCTGCTTGCCGTACTTCCCTGCTGCTGCTTTGGGTGTTTGTGGCTGGGGATGGTTGCTCTCTGCTTAGATGTATGGAACCCTTGGTGGAACTTCCCCCTGGATCTGTAAGCTTGAGATCAGTCCCTTCCTCCTCTAAACCGTGCCTGGATTGGATGTTCAACAAGCAACGTGAAGCTGTCTACAACAGAGTGATGTCATCTTCCCAGGATTTGAATGGACGCAATGACTTCTGGGTACCTTCCCTGGGGCTGCAGAGCAGGAGCACCACGGTGGGAGACCAGATGACCCTTTCATGAGTGATGTCCCCAGAGGCAGGCACATGACCCCACCTAGCCCTGCCAGGCCCAAAGGAAGGCCACTGGCCCACAAAACAGGTGGCCTTCATATACAACCCACCTCACAGTTCCAGGGCCATGCATGGCAATGGCCATTCTGTTATTTTCATATCTACATTGCAGAAGTAACATGTGATTGTAGTCACAAGTGAAATGTATACTTGATTTTTAAGTTCTTATCTTTCACTGTCAGAAAGCAAGATTGTACCATAAAATGACCCTGAAATTTTCTGTTCATATTTTTCAATATCATCCTTCTAAGTCTACAAATATACAAACATATGATATATATGATATATATATATATGTATGTATATATAACTCTATAGTTTGGAGTGCTGTACAATATTCCATACCATGGATAGAACACTTTCTCCAACCATTTCCCCATTGACACACATCGTCTTTGCACACATTCTTGTGGGACAGATTCCAAACTGAGAGAGATGGATTCAAGGACTTTCTCGCTAGTATCAAATCACTTTCCATAGTTACTGACAGGTCACACTCCAGCAACAACCCCCCTTCCCTGCCTCACCCCACTCTCCCTCACCCTGCCTCACTCACCCCAATATCAGAGACTCCCTCCAGCTGTTAATCCAATGGGTTCAAAACCAGCACCCGTTTTACTCTGAACAGTCCTATTTTTCATGTTTACTGGCCGCTTAAATTTTCCTTCTCTGAACCGTTTGTTCGTCCTTTCTGCATTTCTCTCTGGGGTCGTCACTCTCTTTAAATTTGCAAGAGCTCTTTCCTTACTAGGAATTGAAAGTCTTTATTCATCATACATACTGCAAACATTTCCCCGATCTATCACTTACCACTTTTTGTGAGATGTCCTTTATCTTAAAAAAAAAAGTTTTATGAAATGAAATGCATTGATCTTGTCACTCACAGCTTCTGAGTTTCGGGGTTTGGCTAAAGAATTCTCTCTCACATTAAACTTTAATAAATAGCTTTTTAGTTTGTATATTTGTGTGTAAATGGTCTGTCGGGACCAGAACATATGTGTCTAAATGACAGTCTTCCTTAAAGGGACAGCATTAGTTAAAGCGCAGGGCTCCTTGAAGCCTTCTAAGAAGCACAAGGAGGAAATAAAAAAAATCATTTTCTAAACAAATGAAGAACTGTCAAAGCCAATAAAAATATTTCAAGTCACCGCATCTCACTAAACATGAGCCCACAAAGAGGGTCATTCTCTGGACTCTGTTTCTTGTATGTTTAAAAAAACTGAGACATTGAAAGCAACCGAAGTCCTTTAGAATCTACCCCAATGGGTCTCACAGAAGACAAGGGGCCCTGACAGTCACCTGCACTGCGGCCACCATCATGCACACATAGTCACCTTGATGAGATTTGGCATCACTTAGGAGACATACCTCTGAGCACATCTGTGAGGAAGGAAGAGCCACCCCGAGTGTGGGCACACCATCCGTGGGTTGGGGTCCTGGGCTTTCAATTCAAGGGAGCTGAGTGCTAGCGTTCTCCCTTGCTGCTTTCTGATTCCAGATGCAATGCGACCAGCTGCCTCACGCACCTTCTGCTCGTGGTGGCCTATTCCCTCAAAGTGCAGAAACCCCTCCGCCCTTAAGTTACTTTAGTCACAACAATAACTCACAGTGTTGCTCCAGGGACCTGCAACAGGGATGCCAGGTCCATCCTGGATTTGAAGGAGGTAATCACAAGGGCTTGTTATCAGGTCAAATAAGTAATGGGGTGGCCTGTGGGGCACCTTTCATTTTTAACATGGTCCCTTTAAGGCCCTCAATGACAGCAGACCACCAGGCCCCTGACCCCCTCTAGGTTCAGTTCTTGAAGGTGAATCATGGTTCTCTGCCCATGCTTCTCCTGCCACCTGGCGTGGGCACAGCTCAGGGTGGAGGTCTGCAAACACATGACACACACGTACCCAAACATGGCGACCAGCAGGTTGACCAGCAGGATGTTGGTGGACAGCATGTAGATGCACACGAGAGGGATGGTGATCCACTCGGGGAAGCGGGGCAGGTTGTGCTCGTCCAGCTCCACACACAGAGGCTTCGACTCGTTCCCCGAGAAGGTGCAGTGGGAAAAGTCATACGTGGTTCCTGCAGGCACAGAACCGGCAGCCAGTGAGGCCCCTCTGGCAGCCCAGGGGACATGGGATCAGAGTCATGAAGCGTCCTGGGGACCCTCCTCAGGTACTTTACCCAAGCAAGACACAATCCTGAGGTTCCTGCTCATCAGAGCACTGGCTGAGAGGCCACTGGGAACCAGGGACTTCACTAAGGTCGGGATCAGAGGAAGCGTCACGTGGACATGCTCTGTGCCCTCTGGAGGAAGATGGTTAACCGACAAGACTAGTCAAAGACACAAATTCAAGTGAGAGAGCTGTCTCAATAAATAACTAGGGGACTGGAAGGATGGCTCAGCGGTTAAGGCACTTGCCTCCAGTGCCTAAGGCCCAGGGTTCAATTCCCCAGTACCCACACACAAAAGCCAGACCCACAAAGTGGTGGCTCTTGTGCGTGCTCTCTCTCTCTCTCTGCTTAAAAATGAATAAATAAAATATTAAATAAATAAATAACTAGAAACATACCTGGCATCAAAGCCTACAACTTTGATTGCCTATGAACTTGCACACACACACACAATTAAATTCAAAGAAAAGAGAAGTTCCAAAGACAACCCAGACACGGTGCTGGGGTCATTAGCTGAGCTGGATCACCCTAGAGCAGCCCCCCATGGAGCCAACCAAGCCCATGAATGGAAAGCGAGCAAGCAGTCAGCCATGTTGTGTCCCAGCATTTCAACAGAGGAAGGGATGGGTGTACAGGTGTGCAGCGACACATAGGCTGAAGCTGTATTTTCATATAAAATATATAATGTGGAGCCATGAGATGATTTGAATCTGTCTGGCTGGTGCACACACCAGAAGGAGCCAGAGAAGGGTGTGAAGAAGGTGTTTGGTAAGAAACTTGCAGGTGCTGAGGAGAAGGGCAAAGTGTGGTAGCCACGGGGTTGGGGAAGAGTGGCAGAGACATTTTAGAGACAAGAATCAACAAAACTAGCTGAGAACTGGGATGGAAAGGGCAGAATCAGAACACATAATAGGATTGTTAATCTTTTCGTTTATATTTTGAAGCAGGGTCTCTAGCCCAGACTGGCCTTGAACTCACTCCGTAGCCCAGGCTGGCCTCGAACTCATAGTGATCCTCCTACTTCAGCCTCCCTGGTGCTGGAATTAAAGGTATGCTCCACTGTGCCCAGCAGGATGGTTAATCTTAGTTGTCAACTTGATGGAGCTTCAAGTCACCTGTGGGAACCTCTCTGGATGTGTCAGGATGTACCAGGATGCTGACAGGGAGGCTTAGCAGAGAAAGAAAGGCCCATCCTGAACGTGGGAACACCATTCCATGCACTGGGATCTGAAATAATTAATTAATCCTGATTGTGGACTTGACGGGATTTAGAATCACCACAGAAGCAAACCTCTGGGATGTCTGTGAGAGCATTTCTAGAGGAGGTTAACTGAAGTGGGGAAACCCAACCTAACTGTGCCCTGTACCATTCATCCCACGGAGAGGGGCTGGGACTGAATAAAAAGGGAGCGAGTGAGCTGATCATCAGATTCCTCTCTCCCTCTCTCTGAACTGCACCTGCAACGTCACCAGCACCCGACGCTCCGGCCACAGCCACAGAAGCTCTCACCACTACGCTTCCCTGCCACGATGACCATAGCTTCTCAAACCATGAGTCAAAGTAAAGCTTTCTTTAAGTCGCTTGTGTCAGACATTTTGTCACAGCAATGAGAAAAGGAGTTCATACAGGGATCTGATAAGACACCCAGCACAGCCTATAGGAAGCCTGGGTCTGGAAGGTAGGTGGAGAGACTGTCCATGAACACATGTCAAGATGGACCTGTGTGAATTCAGAGAAACCAGTAGCCAGAGATGATGGCTCTGAGGATAGTTGAGAGTCTGAGGTCCTCCTTTCAGCCTGTGTGCAAATCTTGATGGCAGTGACACACCCATAAACCATGACATGAAATAGACACAGCAGTGAAGCCACTTCCAGAGGACACGCAGCTCACAGCGAATGGCTGACCAGCACTGGAACCCCGCATGGCCCTACTTCTTTGGATCCTTTATGCTGTGTCCATGGGACTAGAGAGCCCACCACGACTCAGGTAACTGAGCGGAAGAGGGGGCGGAAAGATTGTGAGAGCCGTGGTGGGGGAGACTGTCCAGAGGCATGGCACCCCTCAGTAACAACACACTTGGGCCAGGAGAACCGGGCTGAGTACTAGGATATCCAGGATCCCTTGCCACAAGGACTAATACAGACAGCCCACGGAGGAGGATATCCAACTGATCAGGGATGGTGAGGGGGGGAATTGGGGAATTCGGGATAACAACGCATGGTTTGCCCACTAAATAATGTAACTCATTATGGACAATAAATATATATTTAAAAAAATAAAAAAATAATGAAATAAAAAAAAAAGATGACAAACTCTGTGGCTTTTGGAAATAATGGCCAAACAGGTTGTTTTTCCATCGCTGCATGGAGACAGGGCTGTTTCTAAGATCTTTGAAGAGGCTTTAGCAGAGGCCCAAAGGAATCAGCAAGAGAAAACAGTGGGAAGTGAGCAATGCCACCCATCTGACAGAGTTTCTGGTGGCAGAAATGGGAGGAGACAAGCCAGAACCATTGCCTGCATCATGAAGGCGCGGGCATGATAAAGCCACCATTGCCCCTGTGAGCTTGCTTCTAGAATCGGCTGGGCAATGGGCTAATGTTGGAAGGCTTGCTGTCGTTTCTAACAGGAGTTCTCCACATGCTCATAGGAAAGCAATGGCTGTCCAGACACAGCGTTCCACGGGGAAGTACGAATCATGACCCTCCCTTTTAAACTAGGGAGGCGTATCACATCTTAGTGCTTCTGAAAATGTGAGAAATGTTTCTTTAAATGGTCAAAAGTAGAAATGTTGTGTGCAAGCTAAAATATTGCTTGGGAACAAAGAGGACTCAGTGTTGGGCCCAGGCTGCTGGCCCCATCCGGGACTGTGGACAGCAGAAGCCACATCTGAAGTCCTGCCCCAAGGCTGGTTGCACCTGTATCCACCTCCGCTTGAGCCGAGCCAGGCTTACCATCCACGTCACTGGGCACCTGGCCGAACATGGCCAGGTAAGGCTCATAGATGACCGAGCGGAAAATCCACCTCCAGCGCTGTTCATTTTGCCGAAGGATGCCCTGCCTGGCCACTCCGAAGGCCACCATCCACACGGCGAAGAGGAACAGGAAGAAGAACACGTCGATCAGCTGCCAAGGGAGGACGTGGGGACAGTCAGGGCCATGTCCACTGCGGCCGCTCCACACCCAGCTGACCATGTAGGACAGAGACTCTAGAGCCTGGAAACCCTACTGACTCATTGCTCGGCTACTTGCTTACTTAGTTATCATTTAGTTTATTCATTCTTTCATTTCACAGTGACAGAATGGACACAAGAGCCTGACACTGACCACTGGGCTGTATCTCTAATCTCAGTCACTCATTCACCTAATGGAGCACCCTCACCTCTGAGCCTCGGGACATCTATTTTGCAGAACTAAACATGAACTCATGTACTTTTGTTGTGGTCTCCAAACGGCTTAGCCATAGCAGCTTGGTGAGCTAGAACCTACGGCCAGAAGCAGAGATCCTCCGTCAGGGAGGGTCTCTCTGCGTCCACACCTCAGGACACGTTCATTATCCTGAATGATTTCTGTAGGATCTTTTTTATAAGGAAAATAAAAGCAATCCTCATTAGACAAGAATGGATGTTTGGCACACGTAGCATGATTTCATGGTGACGGGAGGCCTCAGATATGCTTTGAGTTGAAAACCACAAATTCAACCTCAGCATTGGAAGGGGGCGTCCAGATGAGCTCATCCTGAGGCCCATCTGACTTCCAGACAGAGGCGGTGGAGGGCTGGTGGCCTGGAGAAGCAATCTCTCCAGCATGGTCTTCCTGGCTTTTCCCCACTGCATCTGGTCTCCTCCCTACGCACCTAGCTCCCTGATGTCTCTAGAAAAAACATGATCACCTCCTTGAACTCTTCTGACCATAAACCTATAAAAACAGTATAGAGATCCGCCCCCAGCACCCCAATCTATGCGCTCAGCAAATTAAGATTCAAATGGAAATCTCAAAAAGCATGGTGCTATTTACCAGCTGCCCACAGGGCTAGAGCGCCCCTAGTGGACACAAGGGAGAAAGCAGCCTATTTTATCCACAAAATCAGGCTAAGGACGCCATCCTCCCATCAGGCACCCAGGGGACTCTGACCAGTCCAGGACCAGGATGAACACAAATGTTCCTGGCTCTTACCATCCTCTGCAACATGATAATCTTGGGTCCTAAATTCCTGCTAACGGTGAAAATGTGGATTAAGCGTAGAGTGAATATAATGTAATCCAGGCAGAAGATGACTCGCCCAGAATACAAAGAGCTTCTGTTCGAGGAGTGGAGCCTACGGAGAGAAAGAGGCAGAATCTGTGTGATCTTGACAAAACATCTCAAAGCTCAGCTTGTAAAAGTAATTGGACTTCACGACAGAGGAGAGCTGGGGGCCGTGTGAGCTCAGAACAGCCTTCCCTCTGTAGCCATGGGCCTCTGCACAGGGCAGGTTCTCAGGTGTGCCTGTCACCTCGGGCCCTTGTTCTGAAATACTCCTGCAGGACCCAATCGTATTCTCACCACCTGCCCTGGTTCACAAGGTTACATCAGGACATCAACTCCAGCCCCTTGGGACATGACCCCGTCTGTCCTCACCAGAACACATGATTAGCCAACCAGATGCTAATGTGCTCGTGAAAAGCCATGTGTGCTTTCCAAATGTGCTTTCCAGATTTTTCCAAAATCTAAAACTCGTGCCCAACCAACAGCGCTTCGAGTGCTGAGGCCTTCAAGCCACCAGGAAGGTCACTTGAGGAAGATTTGGTCACTGTTCCCTTCAAATTGGAGTCTGGATTACATCCATCAGAGGCAGGAATACGGGTGCCTAGATGTTCTGAATAAAATGTATGCTGTGCATTGCGAGAATGTAACTGCTGACATTCTCTGAAAGCTGAGGTGGGCAGGCCTGGAGAGCCCTGTGCACACACCAGATGAGCTGTGGTCTGGACAAGACCCACATCCCCACCCCAAGGAGTGCACCTTGGTTTTGGCTTTTGATGGTAATTTTGGATTTGACCGTGTGCTCACACATTCTGGCTTGGGACGGAAGGGCCAGCCTGCAGGCCAGTGTCAAATGCATCTCAGATTAAGTGGCCCAAAAGGAACCCGTATCGAAGATATTTAACATTCCCATCGCCCTCTACTCTCCTTGACTTCTGCCTCCCAAAAGCCTGAGAGAAAAACACAAAAAGTTCATGAAGAGCCTCTTTTAATGACAGGTCAATGGGAGAAAGTGAGAGGAGCCAGCTGAGCTGTGTCACCACGCAGCAGAGGCCATGACCTCTTGGAATCACCTCTGATGGGGGATGAAGCAATGGGTGCTTAGAAGGGCCATAAGGACTACTTACCGGAAAACAATCCCCGCTATGAAGTAGAAAAGCCCCAACGTGTCCATTACGTTCCACAGGTCGGTGAAGTAATTCACCCCGTTCATGTACCACTGCAGCACAGGAAGGGAGGGACAGAGGGAGGTCCTCAGTGCCTGGAACCAATCTTCTCCAAGTTTTTTCAATGTCCAATCATTTTCTTCTAGGGCCGTGTGTGTGTGTGTGTGTGTGTGTGTGTGTGTGCAGGCATGCCCAAGCTGCAGTGCACATGTGGAGGTCAGAAGGCAACTTTTCGGGTGTCATCCCTCACCTTCCACCTGGTGTGAGGAAGGGTCTCTCATTGTCCATTGCTCTCTTGACCAGGCCAGCTGGCTTGCAAGTTTCCAGAAAATCCTCTTGTCTCTGTCTTCCATCTTACCTTGGGCATGCCACCTTACATGGGTTCTGGGAATCTGAACTCAGATAATCAAGCTTTCCTGGCAAATATTTTATCCACTAAGCCATCTCCCCAGCCCTCCAGGACCTTTTCCGAGCCAGCAATGTGCCCAGTGGTCTCTACTGCAGCCCTATGCTGTTCCAGAAGGAGCAGAAAGTCAGGTGAATGTGGCCTGTCCTGTGATGATTGTGTTGCTATCAGAGACAGGGAAAAGGACTCACATGTTTCCTGTTCTTTGAGATGAACTTGCAAAGACTTAGTGCTACCCCTGTAGGCAAATGGGAAACACCAGGCCACTGTGCACAGTGGTGTAGATGATGTGCTGCACAATTATAGTGTCTTCTAGACTTTCATCAGTATAGATTGTGTGGTTATTGTAAAAAAAAATTCTGGCACGTGACAGTAAAACATCTTGATTAAGGAAACCTCCAACTACAGTCTCTGCATGCAACACAACCAAGCTTCCAGGCAAGAAGCACCACTTGTGCAACAGTGGTACAGCTGTTACAGAGATAACCAACCACTTTCTGATTTGGTTCAAGACCTGCTCCACAAGAAGAAGCCTGTGCCTGAGCTGGGCATGGTGGCGCACGTCTTTAATCCCAGCACTCGGGAGGCAGAGGTAGGAGGATCAAAGTGAGTTCAAGGCCACCCTGAGACTACAGAGTGAATTCCAGGTCAGCCTGAGCTAGAGTGAGACCCTGCCTCGGAAAACCAAAAAAGAAAAAAAGAAGCCTGCGCCTAGTACTGTAAGCCTGGTCAAAAACCCATGATGACTGGGAGGTCAAAGGTTCTGGGGGAGAGCTGATGACTGTGGTCTCGCCGTGCTGCCCTCGGCCCTGAGCAGAGAAGACTCTCGGGGCAGTGAGCGGTGGGCACTGCAGAGACTCGTAACTGATCAGTGCTGAGAAAGTCACTGCTGAGAGCTCAGCCCTAAATGAGACAGTGCATCTCTCTCCCCAAGGCTTCAGGAACATCATGGAAGATGAGGTGGAAAGAATGTAGAAGCCAGGGAATGGGGAGGACTGATGTGGAGCACTGGCTCCTAGCATGAACTCACAGCAGCTGGTTTCTAAAAAACATTCCAACATGGCTGGAGGAGGAGCTTCACAGGCCCCAAGGGTTTCTGGGAGGGGAGTCGTGTTGTCATGTTCTTCAGTGATGTAGACACTGAGAAGTTGCCCATCCTCCAGTAAATAACCCCTACCTATCCTCATGTAAACAATCCTAACGGAATTCAGTGGGTCACACACACACACACACACACACACACACACACACACACACACACACACACACACAAAAACAATGAAACACCCCCTGAAAGTAGGAAGGAAGGAGATTAGTTGGAGGGAAAAAAATAAATGGTTTAGCAGAAATGGGAGAGGGGGGTGGATGAGAGAAGGTAGTGGAAGAGAATGCCATCAAATGCATGTATGAGATTATATTAATAAAATAAATGAAAATTATATATAAGGAGGAAGGATTATCCATTGGGGTAATCCAACAACCCAGAAACTGGATGTGGAGACTCCAGAGTGATGTCTAACCCTTTCGTTTGTCCATCCATTCAAAACGCAGCTACCGAGAGCCCCTGGGAGGGTCCCCACAGCATCCCCCTCCTCCCAACCAGTTCCCACAAACACGAAGGCATCAGCGAGCCATGCCGCCGGCTCTCCAGGAAAGGCAGGTGCCAATTCCTAAATGAACCTGAGTCTGTTATTCAGATGTCCCATATCCTGCTTTGCCTCTAACCCCAAGGCCTAGAGAGAGTGAGGGCAGCTAAGATGCCTGACCTGTGTGTGCTGTGCTCATAGGTCTGAATGGCCAGTGGTGGCGTCTCAGATCCACCAACATGCAGCTAATGAGGGGGAATGCGGAGGAGGCAGAAGGCCAGCATCTCCTTCCTTGCAGAAGAATATAAATAGTAGCTCCAGTGGACAAAGGGGGAAGGCACTGTGTGATGCAGCACTTGGCTCAGGGGCTCAGAACTCTGGCAGGACCCTGGGGAGGCTGCAAGAAGCATTCGCCTCTCTGGGCAGTGCTGATTCCTGTGAAACAATGGCCCCTTGCTCCTCCCTACCTGATAAGGTGGGGAGGAGGGGAGGGAGGATAGCTCATGCTCTTTCTGTTTCTGCTGTGAGATCCACCCACACAGCTCCAGCCCCACCTCACCCAGGTGATTTCGGAAGCTTGGCTTCATAGAATGGAGATGAAGATCAGATGAATCCATCCTGTTACCACCTCAGGGAGAATTAAAAGATGTGTGTGTGTGTGTGTGTGTGTGTGTGTGTGTGTGTGTGTGTGTGTGTGTGTGTACATACACACACATACACCATACACATACATACACACACACCAGGGCCATAGTTCATCATTTCCCTGGAGATTTGGGGCTGTAGTGGGGTCAGGACTGAAGGAGCTCTCAGAAGGCAGGACAGGACTTACTCCATTTTAAATAAATATGCACACAGTGACTGCTTATAGCACCACCAGGAGCCACTTAGCAAGAGTTGAGCAGCTAGCTTAGAAATCCCACATCTGCATCTGCCTCAGGCAAGGGGACGCCACTAGTCACCAAAGGGCATGGATTTCTTCTAAGTCCCAAACACCATTTAAAACAGTGTCCTGTCTTGAGTTTTTCTCCCAACAAGTGTGAATTGGGTTAATTAAGACAGCTCAGGCCAGCAGAATCCAGTTTAGGATTCGACATCAGGCTTTATGCTTGAAGAGAAACAGCGGCCCCTAGTGTCAGATCCTTGAACAACAAAAATCTTCATGGATGTGGTGTGCACCACCCCTCCCAAGGAAAGGCCACCAAGGTCCCTCTGATCGGAAGGGTAACCCCTCATCTCTCTAATGCCAGCGAGTGTAAGCAGGGCTTCACCATCTTCCCATCTCTGGCCTCAGGAGTCCTGAGCATGGCCACCCACAGGAGTGAACTCTGAGGACCCTGCACACTCATTCCTGCTGTGACCACACATGCTCTCAGCGGTTCAGCAGCACCAGCTTCTGGACCATGTCCCCCCCTCCTGGGTGGGGTATGTACAGGGAACAAGGTTTTAAGCCAGATCACTCCCTCATGGTGCAATTCTATGGACCAGGACCTGAGGTGCTCAGAGGAGCCTCGGGGTCAATACAAGGGGAACACACACAGGCTCCTCCCATGGCCTCTTCAGTAGGAACTGTGCCCTGGAAGAGGAGGACCTAAGCTTAAAGAAATTAAGTTACTGAGGCTGGGGAGGTGGCTCAGTGGGTGAGGGGCTTGTCACAGAGCGTGAAGACCTGAGTTCAGATCCCCAGCACCCACATACAATGCCTTGTGTGGTGGTGCACACCTGTAATCCCAGCACTGGGGAGGCAGAGACAGGAGAATCCCTGGGGCTCACTGGCTAGCTAGTCTAGAAGAATCAGTGAGCTTTAAATTCAGTGAGAGACCTGTCTTAAATCAATAGTGTGGCGAGCAATAAAGTCTTTACAAACACATTCATATGCATCCATACACATAACAAACCAAACATGCATACACACACACACACACACACACACACACACACACACAGTAAGTCATAATGAGAACTTGGGGTAAAGGCAGGTCTCTAGGAATGAAACCATATGGCTGGTGCCATGGGCTGGGCTCCATTCTCCAGACTGAAGTCCCAAGTCCTCAGAATGTGACTGTTTGGAAATCAGGTCACTGCAAACATCATGGAATAGGTCAAGCTACAGTCACACTGAGGTAGAACGGGCCCAGATCCAACATGACTGCTGTCCCCAGGAAATGGAGAAATTGGGACACAGGCGTACACAGGGAGGACACCATATGGACACAGGACCAGGGGTCAGAGTGTTGCATCCACAAGCCACAGAAAGGACAAGATGGCCAGAAAAATCTCCAAAGCTAGGGAATAGCCCAGCATAATCTCCCTCACAGCCCAGAAGGCCCTGCCCACACCTTCACCTTGGACTTCTGCCCTCCAGAACTCTGAGCAATAAACCTTGCCATTCAAGCCCTGTCCATGGTGGCCACATTCTTCCTCTTCCTCCACCTCCGCTGTGGCTCCATCCCCCTTCCACCTCTGACTGATTGGTCAAAAAGACAGGTGTAGGACACCAGTGCCCATGGCAGACATAACGAGTTGATCAAGACACTCCCCTGCTGAGAACAGACAGACCTTCAAATCCTGCTCAACCCAGAGACCCTGGCCACCAGGCCTGCATGCGTGAGTCTATCAGGACTCATCCACGCAGAGTCTATCAGAGTTGGCACAACAATTTAAACCAATTTAGGGTTCTTATATTAGTCAGGACTCTACAAAGGCAAGAACAATGTTCTTAGTCCCTTCAAGTGTCCTGTAGCTCAACTTCATAAACTGTAAGTACCCTGTAGCTTGTATATACTTGCAAAATCCATATATTTTGAAGTCCAGCTCAGGAGGAACAACAGGTGATTAAAAACAGAAGCTTGACAAGGCATCGACGACTAATCCTGGAAGGGGTTTCTGTCATGGTTTAGGGGACATCACCATCAATGTACATTTCCTCAACAACTGGTCAAGAACTGGCTCCAGGAAGCCTGGGCTAGAGTTTTGGATTCCACAGTGGAGCAGGGATGCCCCAAACTGCACATCCAAAGGAACTGTAGAAAAGCTCCTTAATAATCTAGAGGAAGTCCTTGAATCCACGTGATCTAGACTTACATCAGTGCTGATGTGCTGGGCAATGTGATGCTGTTAACTGGACAGTCATCACCCAGGTCCCCCACAGTTCATCACGCTGACCCTGATGGTGATGGAGGCAGGAACTCAGAGGGTTCCTGTTGATGGCTGGGACTGTAGCCCATGGTTTTCCCTCCCTGCCTGACCCATGTCCATCATTAATTAGGGAACCAGGAATAAACTCAATGCTAAGGGATCTCACTGGTATGCTAAGTTTGAAAATCACATTCAAGTTCATCAGGTGCTACCCAGTGGGTATATACTGGGTATATACATATACATATACAGTATATACATATACTGGGGTGGGAAATAATGACATCTGAACTCCAGAAGTAGTTTCCACACCTCTTGGTGTTAAGAAGCTGCCACCTGCTGAGGATTCTGGGAGAGATGCCCAGTGTGGCAGCTTGCTGTGGGGTTGCAAACTATTTCCTCCTGATTACAACATTCTCTCCTTGAGGGAGGAAGGAGGCTGGAGGACTCAGAAAGTTATGCAAAGTTAGGAGACACAGGAAGCTCACAAGATTTACAAGACTCAGCTGAGAAAATGACAAGACTCACACGGTCCCTCCCCAATCAGTAAACAACTGCCGTGGAGAGAAGAACCGTCCTGAAGCTTTTGGGAGGCATCACCTATGCTGCGGTGAGAATTTTTTCTTAGCAAGGGACACTTGGATGCGTTAAAGACACAGTGAGAAGGACTCCTGAGAGAGCAGGAGGGGCACAGAGAGAAAGGTTGCCTTGGCTGAACCTTTGAGTCGACCATGCACCTTGAAGTAACTCCCTGGCTCCCCGAGCTGGACTTGGCTGAAATCATTGCTCTGCCCTGCTGGCGGTGGCCTCTCTGAGGTGATCAGATGTTTGTTCGTGTCTCCCAGGGAACAGTCACACTGCACTGGTCTTACCTGCCTCACTTCATCACAGAACAGGACGAAGACCAGGGCGTAGAGGATGAGCTCGGGGGTGTGTGGCACAGAATGGAAGTCCATGAGCAGCACGTAGGCAAAGAGCAGGAGGAAGGCGATGTAGAAGACCACGTTCCAGGAGAAGACCACGAAGGGCGAGGTGAAGAAGGCCACGTAGGACCACAACAGCCTTTTGTGCTTGTCCACGGGCTTCTTCCTGGACCGAGTGAGCACCCGGGGCAGATCAGTGGTCATGCACACAGCAATGGCCCCCACCCCTCCTCCTACCCCAGACAAGTTCACACTCATAGCTGGAAGTAATGAACAAGTCCCAACTGGGTTCTAAGACTAAACCAGCTCAAATTCAGTCCAATCCAAATTCAGCCTTAATCTCTATCTGCTTAAAATCAAACCCAGAAAAGCCAAGGAAGAGGCTGGACCAAACCCACAGTGTCACAAGGTCAAGGTCTTCTCCTATTTGCATGGGTGCTTACACACACACATGGGTGCATATACACACAGCCAGCTTGCCCACAGTTAGGTCCTCGGTCCACACCTGAATGACACCAGGCCACAGCCCACCAGAGGGATGACAAACAGACATAAGATAATCTTCCAGTTCTTCGTGTCTCGGGAAATCTCTCCATACCACTGCTTGGAAAGAAAGTTCTAGAGGGAAGCAGATGAAGAATACAGGTCTTATTGATTATATAGAGGATGGTAGGCACCCTCTTCTCCAGCCCCTCTAGTCTGCATTAACGTCATGCCCTTATTCTTTCATCCAAGTTACCTGGAGAAACAACTTACAGCTGTTTGATTTTAAGCTTTTTTTCTGTTCAGTTTTACAAGCTTTAAAACCTTTGAATTTCGAACTAACGCCTCTTCCTTATTCTCTTCAGTCATCACAAGTTCAAAGGCAGGGCCTGTGCTATCTATAGGGTCCCCAAGGATTCCTTCCTGAAAGCAGATAGGGACCTTCCTTAGGAAACTAAGGTTGCTGTCAATTAAGCTGGAGTTCCAGCCATGGAAGGTGGGACAGGAAGGCTTCCATGATGGGAAGTTCCAGCCACCAAGAGCTACAGGAGAGGTCAAATGGCCACACCAAAAGAACCCGCAGCCCTCAAAAAAGAGCTAACAAGTAAGGGGGCTTGGTGAGTCCAGAAAGCAGAGCTGGGACCCACTCAGTGCATTGGTCTGACTCTCCCATGAGAGGAAAAAAATACTTCTCCAGTGAGGCCCAGCTGCTTCCCTCTGGGGCTGCTCCCACAGGCAAGTGCTTGGCCCAGGAGAGGCAGGCTGGGCCCCAGGAGCAGCACCCAGAATGACGCAGGTTCTAGAAGCTTTTCCCACAGCTCCCAGCAACCTTCTTCCACACTGTGTCCGCTTTTTCCTCCCCATCTCACTGCTGGCTCATCACACCCAGGCTCACCTCCAGAGTACACTACTTGCATTCAAACGCTCAGTTATGGAATCTAGTCAATAGAATAGAAGGTCTGTGAAGGAGCAGGCAATCCACAGAGGACTCAATCCCAATATAGCGCTATTTCCTAGCAGTGTGTTGCAGTCAACATTCTAGTTGCTGTGCAGAAAGAACCCAAGCAAAAGCGGCTTGTGGAGGAATGGGTTTATTTGGCTTGCAGACTCGAGGGGAGATTCCATCCTGGCAGGGAAAACGATGGCATGAGCAGAGGGGTGGACATCACCTCTGCCACAGCACTGGAAATAGCGGCAGGAAGGTGTGCCAAATACTGGCAAGGGGGAGCTGGCTTATAACCCCCCTAAGCCCGACCCCAACAACACAGCTCCAGCGAGGTTGTAAAACCCAAATTGCCATCAGCTGAGGATCCATCAATCAGAACACATTCATTTGTTTTGGGGGGACACCTGGACCAAACCATGACACAGTGCATGCACAGGGAACATTCCAGAACCTCTCAGATCCCTGAGTCCTCAAAATATCATGAGTGATACCCACCACCTCCACAGGACAATGAAAATGACACAAGTACCACGTGTGGCCAACGAGCATTATCTGTTTCGTCATTTCTCTGCCCTTTTTTTGATTTTTGATGGAACTGTGCACTGAGTATAAACTGCTACTCAATTAACTCAACTCGAAACTGCCTTCTCCTGTTTCATCAGTTTCTCTGTCACTGTCATTAATAACTGTAATAGTAATAGACATAGAGACCTTCCCCTTTCGTGGAATCATCATAGCAACTCTTACTGACATCCGCAGCTGCTCTGGTGAGATGCCCCCCTCCCAGGCTCCTGAATGTGAAGCTGGTGGTGTTGTTTGAGAAAGTTCTAGGGTCTAGGTTAGTGCAGGTTAAACCACTGGGGACAGGCCTTTGAGAGTTGTAGCCTTACCTTGTTTCTAATCCCCTGCTCTGCGTTCTCACCCACCAAGATGCAAGGACCCTCACCACCATGACTTCTGTTTTGATGAACTGAAACCAGGGTCCAAACTAAATCCTTCCTCCCTTAAGTTGCTTCTGTCAGGGATGTGGTCCCAGTAATGATAAAGGCAATGATAATACATACGCCTACCACTGTTTGACAGATGAAAAACTAAAGCCATCATCCACATCAACTCAAGGCACAATGGACTGAGACGACACTCAGCTCATTATTATGATCTTGTACCATTTGCAGTGTGGAAACTTGGAGAATTCTTTCTGGGGTGGTTTGAATTCCACATCTCCCATAAACTCCGGTGTTCTGAAGGCTTGGCTCCAGCTGATGGCAGTTTAGGAAGTGGAAACTTGCTGGAGGAGGTGTGTTTCTGGGGTGGGCTGAGGGGTGTTATAGCCAGCTCACTCTCCCGCTGCTGTTTTCTACCTGCTGTGGCAGAAGCGATGGCTACCATCTGCTCATGCCATGCTTTCCCCTGCCTGCCATCATGAAGCTTCGCCTCAGACTGTAAGCCAAAATAAACTTTTTCTTCCTATCAGCTGTTTGATTGGGTGTTTTGTCCCAGCAAAGCAAAGGTAATGACAACATTTTCTCCTTGGTATGTGTTGGGGTTATCATTCTAGTTGCTGCGCTGAAAGAACCCAAACAAAAGCGGCTTATGGAGGAATGGGTTTATTTGGCTTACGGACTCGAGGGGAGACTCCATCCTGGCAGGGAAAACGATGGCATGAGCAGAGGGCTGGACATCACCTCTGCCACAGCACTGCAAACAGCGGCAGGAAGGTGCGCCAAATACTAGCAAGGGGAAGCTGGCTTATAACCCCATAAGCTCGCCCCCAACAATACAGCTTCATCGAGGTTGTAAAACCCAAACTGCCATCAGCTGAGGATCGATCTATCAGAACACATTCAATTGTTTGTGGGGGACACCTGGATCAAACCATGACAGTATGGTTTGGGGCTTAAATATTCTCCAAGGGGCCAAGTGTTAAAGGTTTAGACCTATTCCTTGCTGGAACAAAACACCCAAAAGCAGCCTATGGAAAGTTTTTATTTTGGCTTACAGTCTTGAGGGGAGGCAGGGAAAACATGGCATAAGCAGAGGCTGGACATCACCTCTGCTGCAGCAGGTAGAAAAAAGCAGCAGGAGAGTGTGCCAGACTCTAGCAAGGGGGAACTGGCTACGATACTCCTAAGCCCGCCTCCAACAACACACCTCCTCTAGCAAGGCTCTACCTCCAAAATTGTCATCATCTGTGGACCAAGCATTCAAAACACATGAGTTTATAGGAGGCATCTGACGCCAACCACTATATCCAGTGTGGTGCTTTGGGGAATGGTGAGGAAATCATTGAGAGGTAAAGGCCTATGAGGAGGTCTTAGGTCACTGGGGGAGTTCCCTTAAAGGGGTCCCCAGCCCCTCCTCTGCCTCTCGCTTTGCTTCCTGGCTGCCATGAGGTGAGCATTCTTCTCTACCACATGCTCCTTGCCTCATCACGCACCCAGAAGCAACTTGGACTACCAATCACAGACTGTGAGTCAAAATAAATCTTTCCTCTTTTTCACTTGATTGCTTCAGACCTTTTGTTACAGTGACAGAAAGCTGACTGGCACACTCTTATACCATATCTGGAGTAATGGTGTCCACCAGTGTCCCTATGCTGTCACCATTTCCCAGATCATCACCAGCTACCCCTGCAATGGCTTTGATAAGACAGGAGAAAGGTTGATCTTTAATGCTATTTTCTAATGTTGCTGATAATATATGAGGTCAATGCCCATTTCTAGGAACCTCGATGAGGGACTAGTATTGCTTACCTGGACCCCAGGCTGGGCAATGAAATGCTGGTCAGTGGCCTCCACCGCCAGCTCTAGACAGTTGCTTCCACCCCAGGCTTCACAGGAGTAGACCAGTAGCTGTTCTGCCAAGTCTTCGTCGCTGCTGTAACACTCTGTGAACAGCTCTGCCCAGAACCAGAGAGGGGAGCTGTGGTGAGGAGTGGCAGACACGGGACACTAGCCTGCCCTGCTGCCCACCCCAAAAGCTGAATCCAAGAATAGCTTGAGCAAGAGAAGGCAGGGAGGAAGCTGGTACCAAGTGGTCCTCACTAAGTAGGTGTCTCCTTAGGGCCACCAGAGTCTGCAGTCCTGAGTGTAAAGGGTTGATAAACCTCAGGGACCCAGGATCCCCCTGTGGGGAGGGGTCGGTCTGGGCACTGGCAAAGGGTCTTGCCTTGTGAGAAGACCCAGACCCTCTAACTCCCCTAACCTGAGGCAGCCCCTTCTCCATTCTATTCTCTTTCCCTGCTTTCTAGAGGAGATTTCTTGCCAATAGATTACAGCATGAAAACAACTCAAAAAGATAAAAGCTGAAAGAAATATGGCCTGGGGCACTGAAGGTTCAAGACCAAGTGACAAAGAGAATTATATAATCAGAGGGAAACAAATGTATGTGTGTGTGTGCTTGTCTTCCTGTGTGGGCTCACACAGCATGTGCAGATGTACATGCACAGGCTGGTGATCCTTGTGTGGGCTCACACAGTGTGTGTGAGTGTGCACGCATGTGTGAGTGAGTATGCATGCATATATGAGTGTATGTGCATGTATGAGTGTACGTGCATGTGTGCATGTGTCAGTGTGCATGCATGCATGTGTCAGTGTGCATGCATGAGTGAGTGTGCATGCACGTGTGTTAGGGTGCATGCATGCATGTGTGAGTGTTCATGCATACATGAGTGTGTATGTGCGAGTGTGCATGCATGCATGTGTCAGTGTGCATGCAGACCATAGGTTGGCATGCAGTATCTCTCTCGACTGCTCTCCACCCTGTTACCTGAGGCACACTCTCATCTGCTACCAGAGCCCCAGGGACCTGCGTCTCCACCTCCCAAGTAGCTCACCACACCCACCTGGCATTTACATAGTTCTGTGGACCCCAACTCTGGTCCTCACACCTTGCATCAAGTCCGTTTTCCACTGTGTCTCCAGCTCCTGAGAACACGTTTCTTTTTGCACGTGTGTGGTATGTGTGGTGTGGTGTGTATGGGCAGATGTGTGTGCCCATATCAAAGCATGTGGGTTCAGAATAGAACATCATGTGTCCTCCTTGACCGCTCCTCTGTGTGCTTCCTGACAACAGACTCTCACTAAACCTGGAGCAGCTGGTTTTGGTCAGACTGGCTGAACTGTGAGCCCAGGTGATTCTCCGCTCTCTCCCAACAGGACTGAGGTTACAGGTGTGAGTGGCTAGGCCCAGCTTTTTAAATATATATATATATATATATATATATATATATAATTTTATTTATTTATTTGTAAGGATGTAAGGAGAGAGAATGGGTATTGTCAGGGCCTCTAGCCACTGCAAACAAATTCCAGATGCATGTACCACTTTGTACTTCTGGCTTGACATGGGTACTAGGGAATCGAACCTGGGTTGTTAGGCATTGCAGTCAAATACCTTAAACACTTAGCCATCTCTCTCCACCCCAGGCCCAGCTTTTTAACAGGGGTGCTGGGGAATCAAACTTGGGCCCTCATGTTTTGTGGCAAGTGCTCTTATCTGCTGAGTTTAAAAACTAAAATATGGGCTGGAGAGATGGCTTAGTGGCTGAGGGGCTTGCCTGCAAAAGCCTAAATGACCAGGGTTCAATTCCCCCGTACCCACTTAAAGCCAGATGCACAAAGCAACTCATGCATCTGGAGTTCATTTGCAGTGACTAGAGGCCCTGGCGTGCCCATTTTCTGTCTCTCTTCTCTCTATCTCTATCTGCGTGCAAATAAATAAATAAATAAATAATATTTTTTTAAAAACCAAAATATTGGGAACCATTTCCTAATCAAGGTCACCCATAAATGAATATTATAATATTTGAAATTTTAATTAATTAAAAAAATACTGGGCCCAGGAAATGGTTCAGTGGTTAAAGGAGCTTGCTTGCAAAGCCCGCCAGACCAGGGTTCAATTCCCCAGCCGCTTGCATAAAGTCAGATAAGAATCCCTTTACAGAATCAAAAGACCCTGGCACACTGATAAAAATACACATACACAAGAATTAATTAATTAATTAAGAATTACTTGCACACATTCTTTCCAACACAGGATGCTTGTGGGAGCATTTCCCAATGAGATATGACAATGGATAAAACACATAATACAGTTATCACACTGGGAACTTATATCCTCCAAATGAAAGAGGAGAACTGAGCAGCCGAGGAAATCCCTACTGTTGGGAAACAAATGTCCAGGATTCCTCAGACAAACCCTTAGGCCTGTTTCCCCAGAGCTCTGAGACATGCTAAGTTCCTTAGTCCAGGGACTGGTGGAGCCCTGGGTGGTAAGGGATGACTCACCCAGGATTCCCACATTCTTGGAAAAGTCAATAGCAAAAGGCAGGTGCAATCCCCAGCCCTCCTCCCACTGGTGGCTGGAGCTCATCACGCTGTTAACATCAGCCCTGGGCTCTGATTGCCACCTATGAGAAGTGTGCCCCATGGTGCCCACCAGCGCTTGGGAGGCTTACCCACTGCGCGGGTCTCATACTCGTTCGCCAGCTCCTCCGACTCCCCAGCAGCGTTGATGTCGTTCTTCACCTTGGCCAGGGTTTTCAGGAGCTTGCTGGCCCCCAGGGCCGCCAGAGTGCAGCCCCTGGTCTTTTGAGGAAGGTGGAGAACTTCCGGTTAATGCATCATCCCCTGGTAAGTGAACCTTACCTCGGACAAGGTTAGCCAAGGACAAAGCAGGAAATGACGGTCATGTCTCAACTGTTCATAATGACTTGAAGTCAGCTCAAAGGAGCCCAAAGTACACTTGAGCCAGAATATGTTGATGGTCTTGGACACGGAATTAGCATATGAAAGGAAAAGATCTAAATAAGGACTATGAGAAATTGACAAGGAAATGATGATAGCCTGAAATGGGCTAATCCGTCATCCTGACACTGTCCTATGTATCATCTGAAGCATGGGGAGAATGTGGGTGAGGACACGGAAGGCCGACCGTGTCCCTTGGAAGGCTGTGCTGGTCACTGTCCATCACTCTACGTGCCACAAGTGGAGAAGGGAGTGCAAGCGTCATTTGCTTTACACACAGCTACGTGCCAAACCTCAAAGAACAATCCCAATCAATGTTCCAAATGAGAATTTTTCCAGGCCTACTTCCTGTTCATAAAGCAATAATACTAGAGACTATTGTATGATGGTGATGCTGTGCTGGGGGCTCAAACCCAGGCCCTTGTGCATGTGATGGAGTGCTGAGAAGTAAGCTTGGGAAGCCAGGCACAGAGGCACACACCTTTAATCCCAGCACTTGGGAGGCTGAGGTGGGATCACTGTGAGTTCCAGGCCAGCTTAGGCTAGAGACTCTGCTTCAAGACAAACAAAAAAGGAAAGAAAGAAGGAGAAAGAGAGAGGGATGGAGGGAGGGCTGAGGAGCTTGCTCAGTGGTCAGAGCACACAGGCCCGAGAGGGCCTGATTTGCCCTGAGTTCAATCCCCAGCACCAAGGCAAAGAGCTGAGAGTGTCCATGCCTATCAACCCAGGCCTGTGGGGAGTAAAGGCTGAAGAATTGCTGGGACCAGTCAGCCGGCCAATCTGACCAAACACAGTGGCTTCAGTTCAAGGGAAAACACAGCAGAGTGACAGAGGACATCGGACCGTCTCCTCTGGCCTCCTCATGTATGCACACAGGGCATGTCCATCTGCACACACACGTGCATACTACACAAACACACACACGTACACACACCATACCACAATACTAAATACACACAGAAATTAATTTTTGGCATGTCTATGCATCTTTGTATGTGCTTGGACACATGTGTATAGATGTGCACGCCCATGTGTGTGCATGCATGTGGAAGCCAGAGGTTGAGGCTGGCTGTCTTCCTTAGTCACTCTCTACTTTACTCTTTGAGGCAGAAGAGCTCACTGATTCAGCTACCTTAGCTAGACCACCTGCCAGGGACCCCAGGGATCCTGTCTTCACCTCCTGAGCACTTGGGATTATAGGTATCCATACCATATTCAGCGTTCTACATGGTTCTAGGGATACAAACTCGGGTTCTTTACCCACTGAGCCATCTCTCTAGCCCTAAAAAAATTTAAGTTACTTTCCAGAGCTTCATCCCCTGCGAAGCACTCTCATGACTATTTAAACCTGCGAAGCAGGAACCTGCCGGCGTGTGCTCCCATCCCTGAAGGCTCCTTCCAGGTGTGCCCTCCTCTACATCCACGGACAAGCAGGAGGACACACAGTCATGCTCACGCACATCAGATGCTCCAGAGTCTACACCAGGCATGTGGTTTGGGGAAGGTCAGAACTGTCACACACACATGCATGTGGCACACATTCAGCAAACACCTGGACACTCACCTGCTCCCAAATGACTTTGGAGAGTTCCTTCTTGTTCTGCAGAACTGCCCAGATGAAGAGAGCTTGCAGGGGGTGCCGGGTAGTGAATGTTGCATCCTAGGAGGGTCAAAGCATGTGGTCACCTTGTGCTTTAGGAGGACTGGAGAGTTTGCTCAGTGGTTAAAGTGCTTGCTTGCAAAGCCTGATGGCCTGGGTTCAAATCTCCAGTACTCAGGTAAAGCCGGATGCACAAAGTATCTGGAATTCATTAGCAGTGGCAAGATACCCTAGTGCACACATTCCCTCTCTCTCTCTCTCCCTCTTCCTTGCTCTATGCTTGCAAATAAATGAATATTTTAAAAATTAGCAGCTTTAGGAGCACTATCCTACCAGTGAAAATGGGGATCAGGAAACACAAGGAGAGCACCCCATGTTTGAAGAGCCCTATATCTTTAAGTATGCGTCCATTTCATCTCTGAAACTCACCAGGAGGTGTAATTTGACACAAAATCTTTCGTCTATCACAAAAGGTGAAGCACAACCAGACGGAGGGGAGAGAAAGGGAGAAAATATGTGCCGAAACAATTTAACAACTGGATGACTTCTAACACATCAACAAGAAAGCCATTCTTCTCATCACATAAATCTGTTTCTTATCAAGAAAAAAAAAGTTCAAAATAAATTCCGACCTTCCTGTGGCTTAAGTTCAATGATCACAATGGAAAAATGTGCTGATTTCTTTGGACTGTTATTCAAAGATTGGATCCCTGATGCATCTATTAGGATCTTAGCTCCAAGATTCTCTCTTCTGATGGAATTTCTTCAGCGAGAACGTGTCTGCCTGTGTATATTCCTTTTTAGCTTCCTTGCCGCAGCGACTAGGGTCCTTAACGGCATCTGACATAAATAACATCAACTAGAAGCTGGGAAATACTTTTAGTTCTTCCACATGCCTAACTCATTCGGACTTTTTAACACACACACACACACACACACACACACACACACACACACACACACACACACTCACACACACTCCAGAAAACATAACTTTGCGTTTTCCCACAACCAATCCTGAGATAACAATCTGAGACAAGTAGTGAGTCCAGGAAGAGATCCCAACACAGCCTTTACTCAAAGAAGGAGAGCACTGGAAGGTTCGTTATCGAACAAGTCACCATGGTGAGTTACTACAGGCTGACTCCACTGGGTAATTCTGGGAGCCAGAATAGGTTATATGCCTCAGCGTTATGTGAGGGAGATTGGGATGTTCATATGGCAGCCTCTGACCCTCATGGGCTCTGATCCGAGCAAACTGCTGAATAATTCTTGGTGCTGCCAGGGGCCACTGAACATGCGTGCACTTAAAGCCCAGGGAACGTGAGTGGCCATCCACATCTGCTCCCATGGACCCCTGGACCACACCTTCAGAAACAACTCCTGCTCCCCTTGTTCGTGCACAGAGGAGCACCTGGTGGTTCCACAGTCCTTCACCTGGGGAAGCAGAGAGCCACTTCTGTAAATGGACTATGGCATGAGCACACAACCATTTTTGCCCATTCCCTGAGATGTCTTCAGGAAGTACGCCACACCAAGCTTGGAATAAAAAATGCTGCAGCTCATTTGAAGTACATCAGAGAGCATGGAGCCAGACATCAAGAAACTCCCCAGCTACAGGAGGAAAGACAATCAAGATCCCCGTGGTAGCCATGTTGCTAGGGAACAGGAAAGATGGAGGAAGAGGAATGTTTTTCAAGACAAACGCAAAAGATTCAAGGATTCAGGCAGACAACCCTGCCGTGACGTACTTACATGGAGCTCCACGTCCACCTCCTCTCTGCTGCTCCTGTCTTCCTTCCAGAAGCCCCTCCGGAAGTTTGCCACCAGCTTCCAGACAAAGGTGAGGAGGGCGTCGTTGTAGGAGTTCTTGGCGATCTGCAGGTTCCTGTAGACAAGGGTGCTGAAGTGACTGGAGAAGAGCTCGGTGAGGACCTCGTCCGTCAGGAACTTCTGCAGATTCAAGCCATTCTCCAGAAAGAGCCGGACGAACTTGGGCCTGTCCTTGACCAGAGCTGTAAACATGACTTCCTGTAGGTCAGCAGACTGGAGGGAAAGAGCAGAGAAGAGACTGACACCGTGGGGTCAACAATGATGAGATGTTTGTTTCGTTTCAGCCACAAAATCGTAATAAATTCATCTTCTCTTTCAATCCTGCTTTAGGAACAAAATTTCTCTTTTCAACATCTCAGTGGAATAGTCTGCCAGGGGAAGGCTGGGATGTGACCTGGGCTTCTGCTTATCTGGGGCTAAGCATGAACCTAAGGACAGTGTGGGTCAGGAGCCATCCCCAGTACCTGGGGAGACATCAGGTACGAAGTCCAGCAGAACAGCCTGAACCCTTCCTTTCCCGGGAGTCTACAGTCCACACTGACTGTGAGTCGACCACCCATGCCGCCTGTCCACTCCTTGTCACGGATCTGCTGCCCTCCAAGGGGACCATCAACCTTTCTTCCAGTTACTGAGTTCTCGGATTAGCAAAGCAGGCCAACCAAACCACATATCATTGAGCAAAGGTCTGGGATATGACAGCATGAAGTCACTGGGACATGTGGCAGACATGGTTATTGGTCACCTCCATTTCCTCTTTCTGAGTTCCTGATCAAAATGACCCCAGAGAAACCTCTTGAGAATCTTGTTTTTTTTTTTTTATTTTTCTGAGATGGGGTCTCACTCAATAGCCAAGGCTGACAAAACCGTATCTCTAAGTCTCAGTTTACCCCTCTCTGAAGAAGGAGGTTAGGAAAGCCAAAATGAATGACTCAGGCCTTGAGAGATTCAGTCCTCCAGAGAGATTCAAGTTCAGAAGAGACCTTCTCAAAATGCCCTCAGTAACCCCACCTCCCCCTGTGGAACTCCGGCTTCTTTGCCAACAAAATGAGATCATCTCTGCTCTGGCCTGGATGTGGACATCGAGGAAGCTGCCGTGTGCACTGTATAAAAGCTGCACAAATCCCATTATTCCAAAGATCTAAATCGATTTTCGGATGAATGCTGGCAGAGTGCTTCATAAGTGCCAAAGCTCTAGATCCTTCGGAAACACTGTGTGGCGTGGCCAACCCAACAGCCCAGGGAGGAAGGTGCTCAGCCATCATTTCCTCCCCGTCTAGAGGACCAGTGCTGCACTGGGAACAGAACGACCAGCTCTCTGAGGGAAAGCACTGCCCCCTAGTGTAGTGCTTGCCAAATCCTCCCAGCATGCTGAGTGTCAGCTACCCCATGACGTCACTCAGTGCAGAACTGGGAACAAATGTGGAGGACAGTATACTTCACTGTACGGTTATAGACAGTACAGAAGGTTGAAAAAGAGCCTCCTGACCCTAGTTACTAGTAAGTGTCATGAAGGAACTAGAAAGTCCTAAGTTTTTGACTATTTTTTTACCTTTGTTTTCATAAAATTTATTCAATTCTTGTCATGGTTTGATCCAGGTGTCCCCCACAAACAATTGAATGTGTTCTGATAGATCGATCCTCAGCTGATGGCAGTTTGGGTTTTAAAACCTCGATGAAGCTGTGTTGTTGGGGGCAGGCTTATGGGGTTATAAGCCAGCTTCCCCTTGCCAGTATTTGGCACACCTTCCTGCCGCTGTTTGCAGTGCTATGGCGGAGGTGATGTACACCCCTCTGCTCATGCCATTGTTTTCCCTGCCAGGATGGAGTCTCCCCTTGAGTCCGTAAGCCAAATAAACCCATTCCTCTACAAGCCACTTTTGCTTGGGTTCTTTCTGTGCAGCAACTAGAAAGCTGACTGCAACAATTCTGTTTGTACCATTTGATTTTTAATAATGAACATATTTAGAAACCAACTCGGAAAATCTCTGAAAATTGAGCAGCTGGCTCTTGTAAGCCAGTATGAGCTGGCTCCAGCCTGTCACTGTTGAAAGAAACAGCCAGCGGAAGTCACCCAGATGCCTGGCTCCAGCATGTGGACTTTCACCTATCATGTCCTTCACCTTAATGATCTTTAGCAGAGTGAATAAAATTAAATGCATAACTTGAATGTGTCTGAGTGTATGTTTATTTATACCATCTGACCTTACTTAAATAGAACAATTCACACTGAGGGATTCATTTATGAATCAATTAATTAATCTACTTACAATTCTACTTTTCTTCCATTAACTCAAGCCTTGTGATGTGTAATAGAGTTCATTATATTGCAAAGACCAAACACAAGATAATGTTTGCTAAAGGGATGAATAACTTAAAAATTCATGAGCTATTACTTTATTTCCTACTATCATTAAAATTGATCATATGTTAATGTAAGTCAAGTCCTCGAGTTCGATTACACAAGGAGAGGTCTGAAAGTGGTCTCTGAACCTAGCTATGAAGGATGAGTTATGAGACAAGTACACCTTCAAGTCTGTACGTGCATGTGCAAAGTCAAATACATATTCTTACTATACGCAGAAGAGCTAAAACAGAGAAGCAGCCTTGTAAAGCTACACTTCGCCTCCTGTAATCATCTAGTGAGCAGACCTTCCAGAGCCCACTGAACTTTAGTTGCAGACAAGAAGACTCCTTTAGAAAATATGGCCCTAAGGGCTGGGGAGATGGCTTAGTGGTTAACTTTCAAACCCTGACAACCTAGGTTCGATTCCCCAGCACCCACATAAAGCCAGATGCACAAAGTGGTGCATGCACCTGGAGTTCATTTGCAGTGGCTGGAGGCCCTGGCTCACCACCTTCCTCCACCCTCTCTCCTCACAAGTAAATAAATAAAAATCTTAAAATAAAAAAAAATTGTGGCCCTAAAAAGCACTCATTCATCTGATAAGTAAGACAAGAAGTCTGTTGGAAAATCACGGGGTTTTAAAATTTGTTTTATTTTATTTATTCATTTGCAAGTAGAGAAACAGAGAGAGAATGAGAATGGATGGGCACACCAGGGCCTAATGCCATTGCAAACACACTTCAGACACATGCGTTGCTTGTGCATCTAGCTTTAATGGGTACTGAGGAATGGAACCCAGGACTTCAGGTTTTGCAAGCAAGCACCTTTAACCCCTGAACCATCCCTCCAGCCCAAACCTTGTTTTTTATTGCACATGAAACTTCTGTATCAAAGGTATTTGTTTGGTTCAGGGAGTCCCAAATACCTCACTTGAAGACAAGACACTCCTGGCTTCACCCAAGTTGTTCTATTCGCCCAGGAATGCATCTCACCACTGCCAAATCTACCAGAATCTGACTGGGGGTAACAGGTGGCAAACAGTGTACTGCTTTCTCAAGCTTTCAGTAATCCCCCATTTTTGTACTTCTGCCTGTCTCCTCAACCCGAAGCTCCACACCAGACAGGACTCACTTCTCACTCATGGCTCTAGGGCTAGAAACTTTGCATGATGGTGTGTAGCTGTTTCCTCTGAATTAAAACATTCTGGGGGATTTTGGGGGGCTCCTCGGACTCAAGAAGTTAACCATATACAAAGTCCAAGAAATAATGAGATGGTCAAGATACAGGAAGTAAAAAAAAAAAAACTTTCCAAGGCTCAGGAAGCTCCTGGGAGTTCAAGATTCAGAAGGCGCCTCCAGAAGCTTCTCTAAGCTCTAAGGATTGCTGAGGAGATGAGACTCTGATGGCCAAGCACTTGTGACTTTTTCAGGGAGCTCTGGGCATGTGACTTACATGAGTCATTGCTGGGGCTGAAGTAGGGTTTTTAATGATACAGCTGCTGTTGAGTCACCCCAAATCCTGTCAGTTACCCCAATAAACTCACTGGTTGGCAAAGCCAGACTTGAGTGAAACTGTATGTTTGGTCTGTCATTGGTGCCCTATCTGGAGTGAATAGACATTTGTTCATGTGTCCTCCCCCCCCATCACTGGAAAAGTCATCAGCAGATGGCTTTGGTGAACTGATATGATCTTACATTAAGGCCTTTTTTGTACACTATCTCTTTGCAAGACGCCTGCTAAGTGGATGTTGTTATCCCACACTGCAGTCAAGGATAGTGAGGTGGCAGAATAGGACAATCATTCACAAGACTCTAAGCTGATGACCTGGTGGGATATAGACCAGCTACTGCTGAGACTAGTGTCCAGACCGACCTGGAAGAGCCCAGAAGTCTCGTTTACCTCCCATCGGCGGTCATTGGTGAAGATCTCGTCACTGGCGAGCTCCAACTGGTTCCACTCCAGCAAAAGCTTCAGCTGTCCGTTCCAGTTATCCCTGTCTTGCTCATTTGTGCTGAAGGCTGTAAGTGGGCAGAAGAGAAGCTACAGACCAAAGGGTCATACAGTCAGGCCATTTTCTATAGCCAAATAGCAGACACTTGTGCAAGGGGTTTTTCTGCGTGTTCTAGACTCATGCAGAACTGACATTTTGTTTTATTTAAACATTTAAATACTATATTTAAATCTGAAAGACAACCGTATCACAAACACTTCCATATTTGTTACAGTTTGAATGTGAAATGTTCCCCACAGATTTTCGCGTTGTTCCTGGCTAATGACATCATTTTGGAAACCTCTGGGAGCTGTAGGATGTAGGGCCTAGCCGAATAAATTGGGTCATGGTGGGGGGATGTCTCAGAGCTTCCCCTCACTTGCAGCCTGCTCTGCTTCTCTCTCCTCTCTCTGTCTCTCTCCCCTCATCCACCAAGATGTGAGGAGGTGAGACGTCCCAGCCGCATGCTCCTGCTGCCATGGAAGTGTCTGCCACCATGTCCTTTCCACCATGATAGACTGTCCCCTTAGATCATGAGCCAAAAGGAATCCTTCTTCCCTTAAGTTGCTTTGGTCAGGTGTTTGGTGACACTGATGAGAGAAATAAGCAGTATAGAAAAATCAGAAGGGGATTGTAGTTCAGAAGTGGGTCACTGCCATGACTACCTGACCATGTGGCTCTTGGGCTTGGAGCTGGTTTTGGGGAGAAACACAGAAGATAGGAACTGTGGGTTCCTAAGCCCTAAAATGCTGTAAGCAGAGCTTAATGCTGAGTAGAGAAGACCAGAATACTGACAGAAATGCAGACAGTGAAAATTAGGCTCATGAGGCTTTAGAAGGGAATAAGAACTCAATCCAGAACCAGACTGGAGGCCAGTTGTGTTACATTCTGGCAAAGAATTCAGCAGCATTCTGTCCGTGTCCTGAAAATTTGAGACTGAATTAAAAAGTAACAGTCGAAATTATCTGGAAGAGAAAATTTCTGGGCAGCATACCATCCAGGTTGTGGTATGGTTACTGCCCACTGCTCTTAACCAGGTTTAGAGTGAGAGAGAGAGCAGAATAATATGAAAGATGCACAATTTAGCCAGGAAAGGAACCTGAGTGAATGCAAAAGTTGTAGACCAGTTGGGCACTGCCAGAACATCTGTGAGTATTAAAGGGATCATTCCATCCAAGAGAAATCATTGTTTGCACCCGACAACAGGAAAGGTGTGTTGAGGACAAGACCCTACCCATCGAGAACTATTCTTTGTTAAAAGAATACAAATTCCTTTACAGAGTGCCCCAAAAGATAGAGCCATTGGGGTACCTCTCTGGAAAACAGCTACCTAGGGAAGCATTTGTACAGGTGTGGCCAGACAGGTGCACGTAGGTCATTACAGCTGTGGTCTAAGAAGACCAGGCTACACCTTGAGCTAATAGCAGAACTTGACATCATTCATGTGGTTCAAGAGTGAGCAGGTCAGAAGGGTTGCACCAAGGTTCCAGAGAGCCTCCAATGCCAGGAACACAAAGCAGTGTCCAGATCCTTGTATGGAGCTCCTGAGTGGGCAATGCATCAAATGTGAAGGTGGATTCTAAGTTGCAATAGAGACCCCAGGACATTGGAGAGGCCAGAAACATAGGCTGTCTCTACTGAGGATATGTGTAGATTTCATGTGGAGCCAGGCCAAGATAGAGGCTGTCTTAGTGGTAGTTAATAGAGCTGGAAGGGTTGGATGGGGTTACGCAAGCCTGTTGGAAGACAGATGATGTCACCATGAGCCCCAGGTGTTGGGTATGGAGCTGTGGGTTTGGTTTGTTCCTTTCTGCGTTGTGGTCTTGCTTTAATCTGACCTTTACTCACTCCACTCCTGTTCATTACCTTTAGAATGGAGATGTTTACCCTGAGCAGAAGCATGTAACTCATTTTCTGATGGCATACGGGTTCACAGCTTAGAGATGGCCTTGAGTTTCTGAAGTTTCTGAAGAGACTGTAGACTTCTGAACAGTGTTGGTAGAGCTAAAGATGGGGCCTTTAGAGTTGGACGGAATGCATTTTGCATTGTAAGATGGCCATAAGCCTATGTGGGTCGGGGTGGAATGTTACGGTTTGAGTGTGAAATGTCCTCCACAGGCTCATGAGTTTTAACACTTGTTACCTGGCTGCTGGTGCTGCCTTAGAAATCCTAGAACCTTTAGCAGGTGGCACCTAGCTTGAGGAAGTGGGTCACTGGATGGCACGTCTCAGAGGTTATTACCCAGCCCCACTTCAAGCCCAACCTATCTCTCTCTCCCTCCCTCCTTCCTAGTCTGTCAAGATATGAAAAGGCAGAGTCCCAGCCACATGATCCCACACTCAGGGAGCTATTATGATGCCTTCCCCACCATGACAGTCACGTACCTTTCAACCATGAGCCAGATAAATCTTTCCTCCTGTAAATACCCAATGAAACTCCTGGTTTCATTGGGTATTTGGTCATAGTTACAAGAAAAGTAACTAATACAGGTCTCTGACTTTTCCAGAGCTAATATTTTCAGTATCTCTATATCTGTACAGGTAGAATTCAATTAGAATAAGTACCATTGTACCCACATCTCAGGCAATCACAGCAAGAATGAGTTTAATACACAGCTAATGATTAGATCTCACTTCCTGACTCCACGCCACAGGCTTCACATGATTAATCAGGCAGTTCAAATCTAGAGCAAAGCTTTGCCCAGGATCTGTTTACTCCAGGTAATTCTACTTTGATGGGATTCTGAGACAGCAGAGACCACAGAGAATTGTTTAACCTGGGGGTCATCCAAGGCTTGAGGAGTTTAGTAACCCCAGAAGTTAAATCCAGTTATTTGTCTATGTGGTGTGTGTGTGTGTGTGTGTGTGTGTGTGTGTGTGTGTGTGAGTGTGTGTGTGTGTGTGCATACCTGTGAGTTTTGGAACAAAGGGCCAAAGTTGTTAAAACATTTTCAAAGGAGTTTGAGATTCAAAAAAAACCAAAAAAACAAAAAACAAAAAAACTCCAAACCACTGTTATAAATAAACAGGTGTTTGGAAAGTACTCTGATCATACTTAATTAATATTTTAATGATATTAAAAAATCATTATTAAATTCCCAAATAAATTCACCTCATTAGAGCAGTAGTAGTCATCTTCTCTTCCACTATATTGTAACCCAAATTAAATGCAAAATAATACAAATGAAGTGTCCCTTATCAGAAATGCCGGGAATTAGAAGTGTTTCAGATTTTTGTACATTTGAATACACATTCATTTATATGTGGGAAAAAGAGAAGCAGGGAGGCAGAGAGGGAAGGAGGGAGGGAGAGAGAAAGATTAAGAGAGATCGAGATCCTAGGGGCCAAGTTTAAAAATAAAATTCACTGAAGTTTTATGTATACTCTAGGCACTTAGCCTGAAGGAAATACGACACTTTTATAATTAATAATTTTTTATACTTAATAATTTTGCACATGACACTCATGGTGCAGAAATTTCCACTTGCAGCTTCATGTCAGAGTCAAACGCTTAGGCACTGGAGGCAAGTGCCTTAACCACTGAGCCATCTCTCCAGCCCTTAATAAAGCTATTTTTGATAAGGAAATGCAAGCCACAGACAGGCAAAGACAGGAGCCCAAGCCTGAGGCCTCCCAGGGAGCCGCACTCACCCACCTTTGTACAGAGCGTAGGAAATGGCGTTGCTTACAATCTCATCTCCGGCTTCTTCCATTTTAATAACTGTTAGTAGGTGAGAACTTTCAAGAATTTCTTTAAGCTGGTAAAATTAAAAAAAAAAACAATTGTTGTCAATCAATTGATTTTAGGCACCGTGATGGTGAATTTCTGGTTGTCAAATGGACGGGATTTAGAATCACCATGTAAACAAATCTCTGGTCCTGTCTGCGAGGGATTTTCTAGAGTAGATTAGCTGAGATGGGAGGACCCACTCTACTGATGGGTGAGCTGGGGACCTGGACTGTATAAAAGAGAGAACTAGCTGATCACGCAGCATTCATCCTTCTCTGTTGTCTCCCTGCTCATGTGAGGATGTGATGCCAGCTTCCTGCTCCTGCCATGCTTCCCCAGTCTTGAGGAAACTACCTCTTGAAACTGTGAGCCAAAATAAACTCCTGCCTTCCATCAGCTGCTTCTGGTTGGGTATTCTGTCCCAGCAATGAAAACGGTAACTGATATAGTCATGATGAAGATAAATGTCTCTCTTCTTGTGGAAGATCTTTGATTCTATCTTTTTAAAAAATTCCAGATCTCTTTCCTACGTCAACATTGCCTTACCCAACAGTGAGTCCTTGACCACAGGAACAATAAAGTGCTGGTCACACAAGAGTACATATTTCAAGAAGCCTCTATTGAGTCCGGCATGGTGGTACATACCTTTAATCCCAGCACTTGGGAAGCAGAGGTAGGAGAATTGCCACCCCGAGACTACACAGTGAATTCCAGGGCTACAGCGGGCTAGGATGAGACCCTACCTCTCAAAAAAGCCCCTATACAAAGCTGAGAACCTCATTCACTAGGTGTGTGTTTGTGACAAAGTCTGGCACGCGCAGATACTCATTTGTCTAGTGAGAAAACAAATGAAGTCACGACAGACGTCTATGTGTGGTCACGAAAGCTAGAACAGAAGGAAGGACAAGTTCAATTGCAAACAAGAACCCAGAAGACTTGGTCCCTGATGAGATAAATAACTTTCTATATGATTCTTTGTGATGTTGAATAATGTTTCATTTTTAAAGTTTCTTAGGAAAGAGCCCCCAGTTCCATAGCCGGTTAGCTTCAGTCTGAGGTGACGGAGATTTTCTGGCAACATAGGAAAATGGGGAGCTGGACCTGCTGGGTATCAGCTGGGCGAGAGGAGAGTGTCCCAGGGCCTGGCTGTTGGAAGGTAGAAAGGTGTGAACCAAGAGGTGTTCTTAGATTTGGTAATGAAGAGGTAAGCTTTTAAGACCTCTGTTTCTTGGGAACGGTAGCTATGGAGACCTGGGTGCAGAAGATGTGTGGCACCCATGGGTGATGAGGAAATAAATCGGAAGCACACAAACCATGGGGAATATTGAGAGAGAGGAAGAAGGGAGATGGAATGAAAGTATGGGAGAAAGCTCTCCTCCCATCCCTGTGCTTCTGTTCAGGCTGAAGGGAAGGATCCAAGTAGAAATGACAGGCAAGGAGGAGGGGTCCAGGTCCCCATTATGGGACACAGTTGGAGTGGGCAGCTCCATAGGGGTGAGACATTTTTTTCTGTGACATAAAAAGGAAGAAAAGAAAATACACATGGTCCAGAGTAGAGTGGTGTCTCTGCAAGGGGCTCAGAGTCCTCCTAACTGCTTTCTCCTCCACACACTCATCTCCACCTTAGGCCCCATGGTAGCCAGTGTGAGAGCTGACGACTGCAACCCTGATCCCATTCTCTCCCTGCTTCTCTTCCTGCAATGGCACCCTGTTACATGTGAGTAAGACCAAAACCTCCAAACAGTGTGCAGGGAGGGGGCTGCCTACTTCTGGCCTCTTGTGAGTTCTTCAGCATCCAAAAGGTCCTCTCTGCCATCATCTAGTTCCTCAGGTATGTTACCTTCTCACCTCAGCCCCTTTGCAATGCTGTCCCCAGTCACACGACCAATCCTCTCCTCATTTAAAACCCATTATCCAGGTACTGGTTCCCACATCACTTTATCTGAAATCCTTCCCACAAAGTCCCACATCACTACAGGCTCCCTTGTAATATGTCTTTCTATATTCATGTCATCTTTCTTCTTGAAATCATAAAAATCATTTATTATAATTACTTAACAGGAAGGGTTTTTTCAACTTCTGTTTCCCATGTGAAGACACAGGCTATTTCTGTTGTGTGCACCATTCTGTCAGAAGAGGCTGTTTCAGTTCTCATACGCAGTAGATGTCCAATGAACACCAACTGAATAAAGCAGATAAAATATCTAGAGTGGCAAATGGATTGAGGTGCTGGCTATGGAAGGTCAGGTTTTATTCCAGTATTTTATTCATTTATTTATTTGCAATGAGAGAGATGGGGGAGGGGAGAATGGGCACACCAGGGCCTCTAACTACTTCAAACAAACTCCATATGCATGCATCACTTTGTGCATCTGCCCTTACACAGGTACTGGGGAACCAAATCCAGGCATTTAGGCATCAAAGGCAAGTGCCTTTTAACCGCTGAGCCATCTCTCCAACCCCAAAGGTCAAGTTTTTGAGTGGCTTCTAACTCACAGTAATCCTTTTACCTCTGCCTCCCAAGGGCAGGAATAGGTATGGGGGATCACTCTAAGAGAATTGTTAAAGGATGGTATGGCTCCAGTAGACGGATAAGAGCCTTCATGGAGAGGTCAGCTGTTATAGTTGACCACCCACATGATCAATCAGGCAACCAGGATGACTCTGAAAGGTTACTCATCTGCCATTTCTCCATCTTACATACTCATTGGTCAGTAAACCCAACTTGAGCCCAGTCTTTGGAAAAATCTATACCAAAGTGCAGCACCCCATCTGAGTGCACAGCTAAAAGGCCAGACTAATTTTCATTTCTAATATATGTCTCCTAATCGTTTTGGTTATATGAGGTGCAATCTACAAAGGACTTGCTTTCTGGTCATTTTAGATCCCAAAATTCCAACAAGCTCATTAGCTAGCCACCTGTCATGCAAAATTAGATGAGGTCATCAATGTCCCAGTCTGGTTCATTGACTACAAAGGACCTGGAAACACGAAGGCTGAGTTAACCTTTCCTTTGGCATAAGTATTTGGCTTGTCCATATTTGTCTTAAGTAACACCATAACCAAGAAGAAATGGTCTCTAAGCCAGGATTTTGGCTTGCTGCATTTAATATTTTGAGGTCTTTTCACAGCTGAATAAAAACTAAGTACTGCAGGAACACCACTCTAGTAAGGAGTTATTATTTTTATTTATTATATGATAAAAGAGATGGTAGGATAAAAATAACCCTGTATATTAGCCTGTTATTTCCTCTGGGGAAAGTTTCTAAGTGTCTAAAACATACAAATATGTGAGATCATTTCTGAATGAGCCAGTGTGAAATCACCTATGGACACTAACAGGAGCCTTCTCCTGAACCGAGCAGTGAGAAAATAAGCCATCACAAACCAATAGCAGTCATGAAGCAAAGAAAAGTAGGATATACGGCACTAATATGTTCGAACACTTCCCAAAGCATAGCAATGAGAAGTGTCATATTCCGTGAAGTCCATCTTCCTCATACAGCCTACTGAGAAGATGAGAGAGAGAGGGTCTCAGTCAGACCAGGGGCCAGGGATGTAGCGAGACAATTTCTCCAAAGTGATGACTTCCCCAGTAGATGGAGACTCAATCTAGGGTATGCATTTCTTTTAAACATATTTAATTTATTTGCAAACACAGAGAAAGAGACAGAGACAGAGAGAGAAAGAGAGAGAAAGAGAATGGGTACACTAGGGCCTCCTTGCACTGCAAGTGAACTCCAGATGCATGTGTCACTTTGTGTGTCTGGCTTCATGGACACTGCGGAATCAAACCTAGGTAGTTAGGCTTTGCAGGTAAGTGCCTTGACCACTGAGCAATCTCTCCAGCCCTAGAGGCTACATTTCTTTTTTTTAACGTTTGATTGATAGCTTCCATAATTATAGACAATAAGCCATTATGATCTCCTCCCCATCCCCCCTTCTATCTCTTCCCCCTCTCAGTTAGTCTCTGTTTTGTTTCGGTGTCATCATCTTTTCCTCCACCTCTTCTGCAATACATAGAGTCTACATTTCTAAAATGTCGTCGCCAGGGATTTCTTTCCTCCCACCCAGAAAAGCTTACAAGCCTTGCAAGCAAACTTGGGTTGAAACCTCATATGCTACCTCTTATGAGAACAGACAATTGGAAAGTCACTTAATTTATCTGAGCTTTAGTTTCCAGCAGGACACCTAGAAGGGGCCATGATGTCACAGAGAGAAACCAAACACTTGGTTGCTGTGGAGTCAGGCCTAAGAGACATAATCTCTTCCCAGGAACTTGCCCTCCTGGTATCCAGCCTCATTTTCCCCTAAACTCACCGATTTAATCCAGCTTTCAATCTCGTCCTCCGGCAGTCGGGAGACAGTTCGTGGTAAAAAGCGCACCAGCTTCTCCTTGACCATGGAGGAGGTCAGGGTGTCCTCCAATTCCACCAGGCCCGCGATCACATCAGCAATCTGCCCAGAGCCTTCCACCACCACACAGGGGATCTTACTTTTGATGGAGGTGTTGATGGCCTGTTGGGGCGGGGGCAGGGGAGACAGAGTTGATCAGGTGGATCAGAACTCAGCTCTGGACCGAGAGCCTGAATGTAGGTGGTGAACACAACACACTGACACCTCTTTGTAAGTTTTCCTTTGGAACTTTTATTTGAAATCACAAGCAAACCCAATGTTTGTAGTTTCTTTATGCATGAGAAGGGTAAACCAGTCATATGGCATCCCATGAAAGTAACCAATTCTACAGTAAAGACATCTGACACAGCTTACATTTTCCATAAAAAGGTGAATAAAAAATATTCTAAGCTGGAGCAATGGCTCAGCAGTTAAGGCGTTTGCCTGAAAAGCTTAACAGCCCAGGTTCAATTCCCCAGTACCCACATAAAGCCAGATGCACAAAGTGGTACATGCATCTGAAGTTCATTTGCAGCAGCTGGAGGCCCTGGATCACCCATTCTCTCTGTCTCTGTCTCTCTCTCCCTCTCCCTCTCCTTCAACTAAATAAAAATATTAAAGAATACATCCTTATATGCAAAATGGATCGTTCCAAACACTGGCACACTCTTTAAGTAACAAGTATTAGGACTTGTTTGGACATGATTATTGACAGCTTATCTGAAAGACACTCCCAGTGCTCTGAGAAGACGTTGAGAGCAGTAACCATGTGTCTTGGGTTATTGACTCATCTATTTCTGTCCTCAAATGGTTTCCCTTGCACTGACTATTGCAAGAGAATGAGATATATTTGCTTTCTGGATGAGCGCCCACCACCGAGTTATTTTCTTCACAATAACTGCAAAAGTCAGCAGAGGGGAGGGAGAATTTTCATCACTTGACTGCAAGGTGATTCTGCGCATATGCACAGAAGGACACCTAAGGCCTCTTCTTTCAGGGCTGAGTGCTTTCCAGTGTCTCATCTGGAAAAGCATGTGGAGCCCTAAGGAGCCTGCAAGAGCAGGACTGAGCCCCCCCCCCCCCCCGTGAAGGTGAGTGTAAGGACACATGCTGGGGTAGGAGCTCAGAGATGAGGGGACAAGGAGACAAACAGCATTAATTAGTCCCATGTCACCCTCTTGTCTCCTCTCCAGGCTTCCATGAACTGTGAACTAATGGGGCAGAGCCTTGCAGATGTGCTGTAGGAACACTCTGGCCTCTCACCTTGCCCAACACCCTAGGCAAAAAAAAAAAAGCAAAACCAAAAAGTCTTTGTTCTAAGTGCAAAAATTCAGAGAAAGAACACATCCATCTCTCAATTTCTTTCTTTTCTTTTTTTATATTTTATTTATTTATTTTCAAGCAGAGAAAGAGAGAGAGAGAGAGAGAGAGAGAGAGAGAGAGAGAGAGAGAGAGAGAGCACCAGGGCCACACCTTGTGGGTCTGGCATATGTGGGTACTGGGGAATTGAACCTGGGGCCTTAGGCACTGGAGGCAAGTGCCTTAACCGCTGAGCCATCTCTCCAGCCCAATTCCTTTCTTTTCATCTCCCTCCATCCATCACCTCTCTCCAAAACAGCTTTACAGTGATGCCTTCTCAGCATGCATGTAGTGACTAGTTCACATGAAAATCTCAATTTTAATTATCCCTTGGAGAATCTTCTGCTTTGAGAAACTCATGAAAACATTCATTCAATAGTTGGTCTCAACAGCAGGTTTCACAATGGCTCTCTGTGTTAAATGAATGAGCAGAGAGGCCACTGCTCTGTGATGGAAGAGACAGAGATGTGCTCAACTCTGAATCGAAGTTCATTTGCCAGCAAACACTAACGCTGGAGTGATGTGCTCTGGTCAAGGGAGCAAAGGCTGTCAAAGACTGCAGGTACCCTTACTATAACCCCAGTTGTTGAGTTAAAATGGAGTGGAGGATGGGCAGGAGATAATGATGGTTAGTACTTATTGTGAATCAAATACTTGCAGAATTACAGACAATTCTGTAAAACCAACACAGCTGAGCCAAAAACAGAAATGTAGATTTATATGTAATAATCAGGGTAACTCGAATATCACCTCTCATCATAGATAATCCAGATAAAAAATCATCAAAGAAACTTCGGATTTCAACTGTACCATAGATCAAATGGACTTAATATTTACAGAACACCCCAATGGCATACATACTGCACAGATTCCCAGAAGCACATGGAACTTTCTCTAAAATAGATCATATTCTGGACCTTAAAGCCTGAAGTCTTAAGAAAAAAATTGATTTTTTTTGGTTTATTGAGGTAGGGTCTCACTCTAGACCAGGCTAACCTGGAATTCACTATGCAGTCTTTCAGGGTGTTCTCAAACTCATGGTGATCCTCCTACCTCTGCCTCCAAGTGCTGGGATTAAAGGCGTGTGCCACCACACCCCAAAGTGAATTTTTTTAAATCTTATCAGATCATAGAGAAAAACTATACATATACATTGATTGAAGAATACATTCTTGAATGATTACTAGGTCATTTAAGAAGTCAGGGAAGAAATTTAAAAATCTCTGGAATCAAATAAAAATTAAAATACGATTTATTAGAACCTTTGATATACAGCAATGATTTGGTATAGCGGGAAGATTAAAGCTATGAGTGTGTCCATTAAGAAAGAATGCAGGGCTGGAGAGATGGCTCAGCAGTTAAGGCACTTGCCTGCAAAGCCTAAAGACCCAGGTTTGATGCCCCAGTACCACATAAAGCCAGTTATACACAAAGTAATCTAAGCAGCATAAAGTTACCTGCATATCCATGTTCACTGTGTCATATTCACAATAGCTAAGATATAAAATCAACCTAAATGCCCTCCAACAGATGCATAAAGGAATATATATACATATTACATATATATGTATTTACACAATGGAGTTTTATTCAGCGATAAAGAATGAAATTATGTCATTTGCAGCAACTGAACATTATCATGTTGAGCAAAATAAGACAAACTCAGAAAGACAAATATCAAAATTTCCTCTCCTATGTGAAATCTAGGGTATTTTTTATTTATATGTTTATGTGACAAAAGAATAGGGATGGAGGGACTGAATGGAGTGGGTAGAAAAAAATAAAAGAGGTTAATGTAGTAAGTATGAGATAACTCATTCCGTGCACTACATTAGTGACAAAATTAGACAAACCCAAAGTCTCCTCCCCAATAGGAATTGGTTGGTAAGCTTGTTGCCTTGTAAAGTAGAACTCACTTTCAAAGTCTCTCTTCCACCTCCTTGAGCAAAACACACAATGGGGATCTTCCCACCATAGTTGGAGTCTGAAAAAAGAAAACCAAATTTACTTCGGAGTCAACCTTGAGAACAGGTGTGCCAGGAGCATTTGCTCTGGGAGCCCAGGGTGTGGTGATGACTTCACGGTACACAGATCTGACCTTCACTCTCTATTTGTTGGTTGGTTGGAATGGATGAATCTTTGTGGGAAAAAACTAGCCATGGTGTGACATGGGTCTCGTTAGGATTTTGTCACTGATTCTGAAAATACTCAAGTCTGTGCTTGATGTATGTTGACTGGCAATCAGACTGGGTGTCATGGTTTGACCCAGGTGTCCCCCACAAACAAATGTGTTCTGAATGATTAACCCCAGGCTGATGGCAGTTTGGGTTTTACAACCTCACTGGAGCTGTATTGTTGGGGGTGGGCTTTTGAGGGTTATAAGCCAGCTTCCCCTTGCTAGTGTTTGGCACATCATCCTGCTGCTGTTTGCAGTGCTGTGGCGGAGGTGATGTCCACCCCTCTGCTCATGCCATAATTTTCCCTGCCATGATGGAGTCTCCCCTCGAGTCTGTAAGCCAAATACACCCATTCCCCCCCAAACAGCTTTGCTTGGGTTCTTTGTTGCAGCAATGAGAGAAATGTTAACTACACAATGGTTTCAAGTGTATTCTTATAATAATGAGTCCTCACTCATCTACCAAGATTTCTTCAGTGGATGAGAAATTTTCATCATGAGGCATTCTCTCAATGGAGTTGTGTGTATCTACGATTCTCATCATCCTTCATGCTATCCCCAGGGAAACAAGGAAAGCATCTCCAGCAAGTTCCTGTGAGGAAGTCTGCCACTAAATCTCAAGGAAATCTTGCTCCAAAGCAGGATGCACCACTACACCTTGTCCAAGGAAGAGAAAGCACACATCACTCATCTTTCCAGATACAGACCTTCATCTGATTGCTGCATTCTCCCTTGGAAGCCAATATTCGAGGTCATTCTATTCCATAGGAGCCAAGATTTAAAATATCCAACAGCCTTCCGAGTGTTAAACTAGCTAGGTTTTCAACATTTCTATCCTCACAAACTACACTGCTTCTTCGATTCATGTTTTCCATATGGATTTCATTTGTTCAGTGCCGACAGAGGACAAGCCAGCAGGCTTCCTATACTAACAAAGGAGAGGATGGGGAGGTGGCATTTGTCATTGCGTTTGGCATGCCGAAGGGCACACGTCACAGTGAAGCTGGCACAAGGACTCCTAGGAAGCTCAGGAAGGAAGAGAAATAACAGCCTCTCCTTGCAGCACAGACATCTAATCAGGAGGCCTGCCCTGTGTCACTCAGCACTTAGCAGATGGTGGTGGCAGTGCTGTCACTGTTTAATGCATGACTCGTGTCCCATCTCCTGGGTACTGACCTTGACTAGTGCGCTCAGAGATATACTTCTCCAGCTGATTCCGGAGCTTCGCCTCCACGGTGGGGTGTCCGTGACAGCCGTTGTCCACGAGCAACAGGTGGGTGTGGTTGTTGTCCAGGATATACAGAGGGTCTCTCTTAAAGTCATCCATGATGTACTGAGCTGAAAAATACCCCTGAAAAGTACAAGGAAACTTGTGTTTGACATGTATAAGGACATTTTTATGATTCTATTAGAATTCATCTTTTGGGTTCAACTTTATGATGCCTCCTAGGCTCAGAAGGGGTTCAGAGATCTGATAGCACAAGCTTCCTCTAAAAGATGAAGACAAAGGTTCAAAAATAGTTGGGTCAACTTGGCCATTGCCACGTATAGGGCCAATGAGAATTAAGAGTCAAATCTCCAGTCCAGTTCTTGGTCTATCACCCTGTATTCTCTCTCTCTCTCTCTCTCTCTCTCTCTCTATATATATATATATATATATATATATATATATATATATATATATATATATATATATATATATATCTTTCTCCCAAGTGACCTCTGAGACCACTCTGCCCACCTCGTCGTCACAGTTCCTGATGAGGGTGTCCCGGTTGGAGACCATTCCCCAAGCCGCTATGCCAATGGCCACAATGTTCTCTTCCGAGTTCCTGCTGATGGTGTTATCCCTCACCACCTCCCCGATGTACTTCATCAGGCCATAGTGAGTGCCACCCGTGAGAATCCAAGCTCCTGAGGACAACGGGGAAAAGGAGTGAAACTTCAGCTTAGGTCAGGACTGTCCTGTGCTCACAGACCCCAAGAGAAGCCCCCACCCACCCCAACCCCCACCCATGAGCTCCAGGAACAGGACTAGCAGCTACGCTTTGTCTTTAAGGAAAAACTCATTTCTTAAAATAAGATATTTCTTTAGTTCTGTCAGTCAATCCAGCTTTCTAAAAAGAAGTTTCAAAACTGTGAAGCTCAGATAAACTGAACCCAATTATGAGCAAACATCAATCAAACCTAGGTTAAGAGACAATCTACAAAGCTTCTGGCTTGTGCTCTTCAAAGTGAGCTGAGAGCCAAGTGCTAATGTAAGAAAACCAAAAAGATACAAAAGGCTAAATTGAAGGATTTGGATTCCAAATGGAGAAGAGGGAATGTTGCCAGCAAGTTCACTGCAGGCACCGCTTGTCAGATGAAGGTATCTGTCAGTGTTAACTGTCCCAGGCTGGAAATTTGAACTGGAGTTATGTGAGGGGTCGTTCCTCCTTTTAGGAGGTGCATACACACAAACTTGGGGGCTAAGAGTCATGCTGCCTACAACCCGCTCTTAAGTATTTCACCTGAAACCACACTGCAGAGGGATTTATGGAATGAGAAAAGGGGAACGAACGTGAGGAGCTAATATCAGAAGTGGTGAATCTAGTAGACACGTGCACAGATGTTCACCGTATTAACCTTGCAAATTTGCTGTAGTTTTGAAAATGTTCCAAATCAATCACTGAAAAGAAGAACACGCTAAGCTGAACATAGCAAGGGAAAAAAAAAACCCCGTTGTTTTATCTCAGACGCTCACAGGAAGCTTATCATCTATCCATCCAGCAAAACCATTTCTGAAAATACATCATTGATCTTTGAGATGAAAGCGATTCAGTTAAGTTTTCCTTTGATTTGCCACAAGAGTCTGAGGACATTTCTATATGTGTAAATAATGAAATGAAAACACTAAGAGTTGTTTTAAAATTCAATTAAGGCTGCACCTTAACACTGACTTGAACTATTCTATGAAACCATCAGCCGGAGCTTGTCCTAAGGAAATGATGCTTAACCCCACAGTTCTGCTGGTGAAGGGCATTGTGGGTGTCCAGTCTGGGAAGAGCCCCCTCCCCCGCAGGTGCACACCTTTCGACTGTGCAATATAGATCAGCCTGCTGAAGATCTTGCGCATGCGTGGCTTCAAGGCGAAGTTTTTGGCGCCTCCAGTCACGGAAATGACCAAATTGGGTGTTTTCAGGTGCCAGTGCTGGGTCAGCAGCTCGTAGAGGGTTTCGGAGTCTGTGTCACAGGACAACCGGATGTACTGTGGGGGAGGGGATACAGAAAGCATCAGGTTCCTGCTCTCCTGACCCAGAGGTGGTGGGTGCTACCTGTTCCTGGGGGGACATCACAGCATGGGGCATCCCCAGCAGGGACCATGTGAACGGACAGCTGGAGGAGGTGGCAGTGGGTGACCCTGCAGGGCCCACAGGCCAGGTGGAGAACTTGCAACTCCACCTGTAGCCTTTGAGGTGTTGGAAACAGAGCAGGGGGTCGTCCAGAGCCAGTAGTGGTCCACCCTGATGGACCAAGGGGGTGGTGGGAAGAGCTTCAGGGACACTGACCCAGTGGGTGGAGCTGGGAAAGGGGTTCTGAACTTCCAGGACAGGGAAGCAGGCTGTGGACTGAGCTGTTACTGAGAAGGAGAGCATTTGAGGAAGGCCTGCTTCTCACTAGGCACTTTGGGGAACTCCCTTTGAGAGCCTACATTGCTTGGGTGTCAGAGGAAATATCACCTAATAAAGCGGGGCTATGCAGATTCTCAAAAATGCCACTCCCAACTAAAGCCAACACCCAAAGGCATTCCCCAAGCGAGGCTCAGCAGATTTTACACAGTCAGCCACAGAGTGCCTGGACAAAAACCCCAGATCAAGCCATGATCCCGTCCTTCTAGGGTGTCAACCTGCCACCACCTTTTGGCTTGTATAAGATTTGTCTTTTTCTGCAACCATTTTGAGTGGTGACTACCCATCTCTCATAGCTATTCTCCACACTATCAGACAGTGCCAGATGACTCAAGACAGCCCAAGTCATCATCGTGTAAAAGTCAACGAACGTGGAAAAACATTGCTCACCTTGCCTTTCTTCCCCAGGGTCTCAAATTGAATGTCTCCAAAGGCGTCGGTTGGAAACTCCTTGGTGTGTTTCTTGTAGCTCCACTTGTCGTTTTCGTTGACCTGGGTGCCTTCGATGTGCTGGCTCTGGACATGACCACACTTGCACACATTTTCCCTGAGCCATCAGAGGTCATGGGAAGCAAGAGATTTCACTACATACACATTTTCATCACACTTCTTGGGACTAAAAGCCATGCATTCTTAACTTCAGAAAACTCAAGAAGAAATTCTACCATCACATCTCACTTTCAGACTATTTTCCTCATGCCACTTGGTTGTCTAACCATTTCAATAACACATTCCCACTGCCCAGTGTCCCTTCACCAACAGCTAGCCCAGTGCTGGGATCTAGGAGGAGAGGAGAGCAGAGCCCTGCCCTCTTGAAGCCCATGGTTTATGGAAGTAACCTTGAACCTATTACAGAACTGGAGCTGAGGAACCTGGGAAGCATTTATTCAACTTCCCACACAGGTCCTTCCTAAGCTACAGGATCCCTGGAACAGGCGGCCCTCAAATATATCAGTGGCAACCCTGCCCGTTAGCTGGAGATCCTTTTCTGAAGAGAGATGAGCTCCTGCCCATGGCTGTACCCTCTGGGGAGCCATAGTCCCCTGGCAGGGACCCAAAGTGCTCCAGAGCTTAGAATCCATCCATTCTCTCCTGGACTTTAATTACTGGGGAGAGTTTCAGTCAGACAATCTTCCATGAAAGGACAGCAGCTCTTCCCATTAAAGGCATGACACTAAGTGTAATTGTCCATTAGATGACACATACACATGGCAGAAGTAGGGAGGGGATAAATAAGACACACAGTAAGTGGTAAGTCCTTGTCCTTGCCTCTTTCCACAGCATCCTGTACTGAAACAAATACTGACTGAAAGTCACACCCCACAGCGAGCCACCCAAGCTGGGCTGGAAGTGATTTCTTGCTCTCAAGTGACTCAGCATCTCCTGGGATGGCTAAGTACAAACCTGGCAAAGGACAAAGAAAGACAGACAAAATGCTCCCTTTTGTCCTGGCACAGTCCCTGTCCTGCCAGGCTTGCTGTCACGGCTGGAACCGGTGCAAAGCAAAGCATCTCTGGAGCCTGAGAGACAGTCAGCTTATAGGGTGCATATGAGTCAGGGAACAATGAAGGATTTCACAAACAAGATGTGAAGAGAGGTGCCACAGGGAAATCTGTAAACTCAGTCCATGATTATTAGACCCCTCCCCATCCAAAGCTGTATCACTGTGGGACCCTGCTGAGGGGCACAGACGATATAGGGTTAAAGGAAAGTTGAGGCTGCCCTGAAACCCCAATAATCTCTTATCTGAGACTGGCAGGAGTTGTGGACACCAAAGTCTCCTTCTTTTATCCTAAAAACTCCAGCCCCTGACAGGCCTCAACAAACCTTGAGAAGCCCAGGCACTTCAAGGCCTGAGTTTATTGGAGCTCACATACCCCAGCTGTAATAACAAGCCTGGGCAATAAAAGTTTAAAGGTCACAGCTCCTCTGCAGCCACCGCCATCCATTACATGCCGAAAGACACGTATTCCTACCACTTGGGGCTGAGAAAGCCCCCCCCCCCCCCGAACTTATCTATGCAAACCAGGCATCAACAGGTTACTGGCCCCTGCCAATCCCTTCATGAAATATCCACAGACTACCCTGTCCCTACCAATCCCCTTGCCACTTATGCCCCTGCCTCTGATTTTTCCTCTATATAAATGACCTTTTTGTACATAATAAATGAGCTGTTCACTGCAACTGTCTCCCAGGTAGCTATGCCTGTTGGCTCACCACTGTCCCAAGACTCTACCCACCCAGCCCCATGGATGAACCAGGGTGTTAGTGTACAATGACTTGCCAAGTAATCTATAGACCACATATCACATCCTTAGAAGGGGTCTCTAACGAGATGAACACTAACAACCAAAACCTCTAATTTGACCCCAGTTTCTCTCCCTAGGGAGGCACTCTTCCCACCACGGTGTATGACCAGTGTGATTTGCTTCAGATGGTCCTCAGTTAAACCAAGGCTAGTAAGACCAGTGTCTCTCACTCTTATTGGTGTCCCGATCCCCACAAGAAAACATGTGACTCAAGATGTGGGCCTAGGCAAGGTTGCAGGCACAAGTCACAATCCCGATGCCCCCAGCATCTTTGAGCTCTACACACTGCAGACAACAATTCCAGGGGAACTTAGAGCAAGAATTCCCTCAACAAGCTCAGCCTGATACAGGTGTACCAATTGAGAAAACCTTGTTAAAGCCACTTCTGGCTGAGAAAAACTCTTATTCCAATGTGCCTGACATATAAGGACATTCAACAAATGTGTCCTGAATGGATGAGTAAATGAGAGACTGAATATATCAATATGCTAATTAGCCTTCCTGTAAATCATTTTTATCCACATTAATCTTCAATGACATGTAAGTACTTTGACTTTCCTTCCAGAATCCAAGGGTGTGTATACATAGCTGTCATGAGGAAGAGCTGTGTCTTCAAGCTCTTTCCTGCCAAGTTTACTTGACATGGCAAAAGGTAGGACCGGTTCTAAAACCACTGCCTGGCCATAGGTTACATTTTCATTTACAAGGTGAGAATGGTGTTAAGAATTTCCATGGCTGCTTCTAAAACTCTAACAGAACAAGACATCCATTGCTTTGTAGGGAGGTTTTATGACTCTCCCAGAAGCAGAAGAATTATAGCCAAACCAAATCCAGCCTGTTTCTACCTATGGAAGTCTCAGCTTCAGCTGTGTCACATGGACCCAGACTTGCTGTGCTCATAGAGATAGCTAGGAAGTACTGAGCCCAGGGTAGCTACCAAAGCCACTCAAGGAAGAGACTGTTTGTGATCAACAGAGAGATCATCGCCTGCAGCTGCTGTCCTCAGGGAATCTACGGCTTCATTGCTGGTCCCTTCCAGACAGCATGTCTTTGAGATGGGTCCTACTGAGATGTGATTGCTCCCCAAGATTATCTGCACAATTGCATCCATGTGAGCCAGTTTATACACCCAAATCCCGGGGACCTGTCTATGGCCAATAGGCTTGGGAAGTGAATCTAGTGATGTTTCATTCTTGGGAACTTGGGAACAAAACGAATTCATGCCCAAACATCCTCTAGACCTGCAATATGGAAGACCAGGCAATACAATGCTGTTTATCTATGATAGAAAGAAGGAAGCTGGTGGAAGGAAGAGGTGGGCAGAGAGGACTTCCTGAGTCCTCACAAGTCCAGTCACAGTTACTAATCACTCCAAAGACCCAGCCACTGTTGGCTGTGAGCTGGCATGTTTACTTCCTTACAGTATATATATTCCTTATAATATATATATGCATATATATCCTTTTCATTTCTACTAGTTGAGTTCTTTTTAACTGAAACCCTTAATTACTAGAGAGTACAGTGATTATCCTTATTCAGCATGTTTGTGAAAAGATTCAATATTTTCTAAAGTTATAAAAACTGAGCTGCAGACTACATCCCAGAGCACCTCTCCAGCAGTAGCCTCACCTCCCTGTGGAACAGCTCTCAAGGATGTCACTCAGATCGGCCTTGAAAGATCATCTGCCAGGACTGAGCAGTTCCCTGTCTCTAAGTCCTGGGGACTTTCTGCTTCTATCACTGCTACTGTTTCATTCTGGCATGTGTTCACACCCAACCACACAAGACAAGGATGACCCACCGATCCTTATCACAACTGAAAACAGAGGCTTGAGCCCTTTTCCTTGTTAAAGGTAGGGTGCATCTTAGATGCCCTTGACCAAAAGCGTTGGCCACTCCATCTCGACAGTTTATGGGCTGGTGGATCTGCAGGCACCAATGCATATGCATAGGCCTCCTTAGCTGTGCAAACCACATTTCCAACATCACACGCAGCTATCTTCCTGACACATGATACACCATAGCACTAAATTCTATCACCCAGCACTGCTGTTTAAAACAGTGCCCTTCCTGTTTCTACCTAGAACCCAGCCTGGCCAAGGAAGTGAGAACTAAAGAGAACAGAGCCAGATCCAGGGACTCCTTCTTCAAGAGTGTGAGCAGGGGGCCACTATCTTGGGACATGTCTTGGGGTGGTGGTGGGGGAAGACCTAGCTGTGGTACTCTGCTAATGGGGCATGGAGGAAGTAGGGTTTTGCTGAGTCTGGCAGGCTTCTGGGACAGTCTCCTCCTGATAAGGAAGTTGAGGCAAAATCCAAGGGCCCCTGTAAATCTTAGCAATCCTGAAAACTCCAAAGCCCCTAGGCAGGCCACAGCTGCCCCCTAAGATAAGATAAGCAGATCAAAGCCTAACTTATTCCAACTGCAAATAACAAACCTAAACAATAAGGTTTCATTTCCTCTGCTAATATCACCATTCTATCCATGTATAGAGTCACGTAGCCCCCTCAATTTATCTATGTAAATTAGGATACTGGCCCCTACCAATCAAACTCATGAGATGCCCACAGATCTTGCTTTCTATGCTTCTACCTCTGACTTTTCTCTATATAAACAGCTGCAATCTATCAATAAAATGAGATTTGCCCACTGCCGCATTCTCCTGAGGGTCTCATCTCTCGTTAGGCTCACTGCTGTTCCAAGCCACTGCTCACCCAGCTCCCGTGGGTGAACGGGGAGTTGATGCGCGCTGCAACCCCCTAAGTAAACCACGGACTCAGACCTAGCAGGTGAGAAGGTTCAACATCACAAAGCAGAAACGAATCTCCACAAGGGATAAGAATGGATGGGAAGCTCATCTGGGCTTGATATATGTGTGGCAATCCCATTGACTCTCAGAGGAGACTTGAGGCAGCTGGTGTGTTAGGAAACAACAAAATGGGAATGTGAGTGTTGATCACTTCATCTGAGTCTCTTATCTGATGGGTAATTTAGATTATACCGTCTTTCCCCACCACCCAGGGAAAGAAAAAAAAAATCATACATATGGGGGACTTCAAAGCTTCCAGAATCTTGCCCCTGGCCAACACCCTTTCACTCATCTGAGATGGGAAGAGGAGGCCTTGAGGTGCCACTGGTCTCTGCTTGTGTTGCTGAGGGCTATGACTGCTCACCACATGCTAGCTCGAAGCTGGTTCTGGAAGATGCACAGCTGTGGGCCTCCCTCGCTCACATCCATTTTCTTTTCTCCTAGTAATGTGCCCTGATTTTCCTTTGAGGAAGTGTCCCTTTCTACACTGAGTGTGGCCATGAGGACACATTATTTAAGCTTGATCAATAAATGGTTTCCAGCCCCCAGGAGTTAGCACAAGTCCAAAGCTCAGCCATAGAGCCAAGGATATCGGCCCAGGGACTTTAGGTGAAGGTGGGGATGAATGGCAAAATGAAAGTGGAAGGATGGTAACTCGAGAGCCAATGATCATTATCCACCATGGACTAAGAGCTTCCCACCCGTAAAGGGCAAGTAGAGAGAAAGAAGGACCGGTGACATCCTCTCACCTCTAAGGTGGCCGTGCTTATCAGCTACAAGATGCCATCGCCACCACCCACAGCCCCTCCACTTCCATGGAAGCCAGTTAACTTGGATATCCACACACCTGAGAAAGCATTGGTCTGGCCTGCCAGACACAAAGCGATTATCACAAAGGAGGAAGCTAGGGAGGAAGAGAAGGCACAGCTTTGGGGCCAAAAGCCTGGTTCAGGCCCCTGTCCATCTGCCATCTGACTTTGGGTAAATAATGGGCCCCTCTGGGGATCCCTTGGCTTCTCTATCAAGTAATCATCATGGCTCCCTTACAAGGAGATGCATAGTATTAAAAATCAAATATATAAAGTCCTGGGCCCATGTTGGGTCTTTGGCTCAGTGGGAGAGCACTTGCTCAGCATGCACGATGTGGGTTTAATCCCCAGCACTGCAGAAAAGAAGAAATGAATAAAGTCCGTTGGCCCAGAAGATGCTCAGAAAATATGTACTGAATGGGAACAAATCCCACTGTGTTCTCTACCAGTCAAATGAATAGAGTGATGGAAAAATCCTTCAGTTAACAGACAAGGGATAAATAGCTAACCTTGAAAATTGTATATTTTTGTCAGACTGACTCATAATGAGCACATTTATACCAGGGATGAAATAGATACCTTTGGGTTTTCCTGATATTCATTGTTGAATGCACATGAAATCAGAAAACACACACACACACACACACACACACACACACACACACACACACACACACACAACTATTGGGAACCTTTGAAGCTCTTAGGTTTTGCAAGAGGTATTTCATATGCTATCTCTCATTGAATCCTCACCTCAACCCACCAGGCACACCTTCACCAGGCTTGTAGGATAAGAGAATTCAGTTCAGGAAAGATAATAATTGGCTCTTGTCATACAGGGAGGAGGCAGCCGAGTCTAAGTGGGAACCAAAGTGAATTTCAAAGCTCTTTTCTTTTCTCACATCCCTGTGCCATTCACTGCCTCCCTTCAAGTCTTGTACTTACGAACTGCCTCGGTCAGTCAGTTACTATCTCCCATTTGCCACTGAAGGCAAGGAGCAAGGATGGAGAGGAGGGACAGAAGGTAGAATTAAAATGCTATGATTCCATCCAGGGACATCTGCAAGAGCGGTCAGCAGGATTCGGTCCATTCAAGTCCCTCAGTTGCTCATTAACAGATATGGAAGATTCCCTGTGTGTTGGCTGGCGGGCTGCTTTTGTACCCCAGCCTGATCCTCCCAAACACAAGCCATCAAGAATAGAGGAACAGCCAATTAGGAGGGAAGGCCCCCCCACCACAGCACAGAAGAAAGGCCAATTCAACCATTACCAATGCATGTGCCACTTGGCAACCACCAAAAAACAGCATCCGTTCCGAGGCCACCAGGGTGGGTTTCCAGGCTCGTGTGAACACTGCAGGGAGCAGTATCCTCTCTCAGTGACTCCACCAACTGCTATACTGGCAAAGCCACAACCACACAGGAAATGACGTAAGCAGGCAACTATCAGGCACTTACAAAATCCACCTTGATCACATTCTATTTCTAGAAATTACAAGATGCAGAAGACTTGTAATGAACTTCCAGGCACTTGTTTGTGGTAGCTCTTGTTAATTAATTCCTTATTCTTAGATATAGAAGCAAAAACGAAAAAAAGCGATCACTTACATGGCCTTGGAATCTTTGGTAAAGAAGACACATTCTCGTTTCTTAAAATTTGCTTGAATAAAATTCACCAAGTCCTTGGAAAGAGAACATCAAATAACACATTACTGCTTTATTCTCAGACCCCAAGGATATGAATGAATACAAAATATGTCCTAACCCTAGGCCAACAGTGTTCATAACATACTTGATACATTTAGTGTACACCAAGTTTTTTTCAACAACACATAAAGTTAAATTTTTGTAACTGAGTAAGAATGTTACCAAAAGTTACTTCGAGTTATCTTGTGCATAAATGGCACCATATGCATACACTACCATATGCATACACTACCATATGCATACACTACATTGGATGGAGTGTGAGCACTGGGTGAGCATTTAGCATTCAAAACTGTAACTGTGTATAATTTCCATTCCTCCCCTGCTTGATATTTTCCAGAACCCTTTCCATAATCGTATTTATCCTTCTGTGCCTAGGTGGGTGGGCACATCTGTAAGCTAGTTCTGATAACCAGCCAAAGTCTTTATAAGAAGCAAGATGTTTGAAAACTACTTTTAAAAATTCCTATGCTGCTCAAAATGAGCGGACTTGTAATATTTATTAATCATCCCAAGACTGGCAGCCAGGATATACAAGGACTGTGAGAAGAAGGCAGGAGACAGTGAGGAAAATAGCAAGAGACAAGGGCAGATATGGAAGGAGAGAGAGAGTGAACAGGCAAGCCATAAACACACAAAAGGCTTCATCTTGTCAGCAGTGAGGGGAAACCATGGGGAGAGCCCATTTTCCACCCACCACGCTGACAAAACTTAAGAAGGCAATAGGCATTGGTGGGAACTTGAGGGTGAAGGGTCTCCCACAGGGGTGGGAGAGTAAACTGACACGACCCCTGGGTAATTGTCCACTGTTGTCAGTTAAATCCATTTCTTTGAAGACTGGTCCCTTGTAGAGCAGGGGTGAGGGTTTCCCCCGAGTTTTGTGCATACTCAGAAAGACTGGCCATGAGGTTTCATATCCACGGGTATCTTGTCCTGAGGTGGCAGGACTGCTGGGAGCTTCCCTTCCCCAGCAAACCAAAGCCACTTCTGCAGATCTCCAGAAGGTGGCAGCTGGAGCCCTCATACCACTTCTGCCTAGGTGGCCTCACAGGACACCAAAGCCAGCCCTGACTCTGCCCTCCTGGGCAAGGTAGCAGCCCCAGCTGCACACTGTAAACATGGGATCCCTCTTCTGTAATGGAATCTTCCATGCCTCTCTCCTCCCTCTCCTTGTCCTATAAGTCCTGAACTCCAGATAGTTGCGCCCTCTTGTGCATCTGGCTTTATATGGGCACTGGGGAATCGAACTCTGGTCCTTCTGCATTGCAGGCAAATGCCTTAACGACTAAGCCATCTCTTCAGCCCAGTCCTGAGATATTAGAGAATGAGTATAACCCTTTCTTTTTCTTTCCCCCTTCCAATGGGAGGTTACTGCATATCCTATTTTTATTGCTTAAACCCAGACCCACAAGGGAGACTCGTCTGCCTTCACCCACCAGGACTCAACACAGAAAACATTTCCAGGGAGACACAGTTCACCCATCCAAGAATGTCTGAGTGCTATTGCTTCTCATAGCTTAAGCCAGAAACCCAAGTGTTCCTGGCCTTTAACTTGGGTAAACAGAAGCCCATGACAGAGCTCTACTCAGCAGGGAAATGAAGCCACAACTGTCACACACATCAACAGGGACCAATCCCAAGGGCAGAGTATGGAGCAAGAAAAAAATAAGTAAGTAAAAAGTAAATTCACAAAAGCAATGCTGACAGTACAGCTGCATGTGCATGGAAAACAGGCAAAGTTAAGCAACATAAAAAGTTATAAATCAGAGGCCCTGGCTCTGGGTCCCCCAAGCAGCTTGTGTGAAGTAGGAAGGGCCCTCCACGCATGTGGGGGTCATGTCCTTTTATTCAAACTTTTTACTTTTGGTTGGAGAATCTGCTCTATCTTACAGATGGGGAAGAATACTGGAGAGAACAAAGATACATCAATACATCAAGAAGAGAGAGACTGTCCACCACGAGAAGGGTCACCTCCACCTCATCTACCAGGGCGCAGAAGTCACTACAGAGGAAGCGGTGACATGAATACTGCTCTCATGACTAGCCTGAAAACCAGTTTCAGGGAGATGGAGACAGACACTGTGGTCACTCAGACCTCATCAAAACAAATCCGGAGTCTACAGAGAAAGCAACACTAAACCAGATCTCTATATTGACCTCCAAGGCTCAGGGAACATCTCGGAAGAGGGGACGGAAAGACTGTTAGACCCTTGGGGTGGGTGAATAGCCTAAGACACCGTGTTTCCCCTCCCTTCAGAGACTGACTGAGACCAATGAATACCAATAACCCCAAAGAAGACTATCAGCAGAATAGGGCGGAGGAGAAAAGTGCCTATGTGTGCAACCTTTATTATAAAAAATCAATACATTTTTTAAATGAAAAAAGTTATAAATCAGTGCCGGGGAGATGACTCCATACATAAATTGCTTGCTGTGTAAGCCTGATGACCAGCATTCAAATCTCAGAACCTACATAAAGCCAGACACGGTTTCATGAGCTTCTGTCACCCCAGTGTGCCTATGGGAGATGGGAGGCAGACCAGCTAGTCTGGCACCTGTAGGATATGAGAAGCAGACCAGGTAGCCTGGCACCTGTGGGAGATGAGAGGAAGGCCAGCTAGCCAGGTAAGTTCTCCCCTGGCCTCCGCATGCACACACACACACACACACACACACACACACACACAGGGTGTGCACCTCTACACACACACATGCATCCATCACACATACACACCATGTCATACATTACACACAAATGCATGTAAAAAAACCGGAAATATTTGAAAAAATGCAGAAACAAACACACATACAAAAATAACTCACAGAACAAATATTAGACGGGACACTGAGAGATGGTCCTTTGAAAGGTCAATTGGCCACTAAGTCATCCTAATTGCCATGGTGGTGTTACGTCAAGTGGTCACAATGTGGACTTACCGTGTCACTGTAGGATACGTCTGTGCTCCGGGACACACTGGAATAGAGAGTCCTGGTGCTTCCCAAAGCGCCATTCCTCCTGCTTCTCATGCTGAGCCTGGCCCCCTCGAAGGACATCTTGCCTGTGGAAATTTGGGGATAGGTATGGATTACAGTTGGTAAAAGAGCTTCCCTCAAAGCATCACCCCAGGAACCCTATCCTCCACCCTCCCCTGCTGGCCATGTGGAGTGACCCATGTTCCATCTGGCCCACCAGCCTTGTGCCTGTACCCTGACTCTGTGACACTTCATCCGTGGGGACACAGCTACCATTTCTGCCCTTAAGCACCATGCTGTGGTTTGAATCGGCTGTCTCCTATAAACTCATGTATCAATTTTGGAGGTGGAGCCTTGCTGGTGGACATGTGTCTCTAGGGGCAGACTTAGGAATGTTCTAGCCAGCTTCCCCTTGCTAGAGTTCTGCTCTCTCTCCTGCTGCTGTGGCAGAGGTGATGTCCAACCTCTGCTCATGCCATGCTTTCCTCTGCCATTATGAAGCTTCCCTCAAGACTGTAAGCCAGAATAAAATATTTCCTCCCATCATCTGCTTCTGGTCAAGTGCTTTGTCCCAACAATATGAAGAAAACTATAACACACCATGTCTTTCTTGGTCCTTCATGCCTGGGTGCCACTATCCATGGAGCCAGTATGCATTTCAGTATATTTCAACTAGTTTCAGAGGGAAAGACAATGCCTGACCCACCCCAGAGGGCCACTCACAGGGCTTTTACTAGCTGCATGCCATGTTCATGGATGTGGAGTGGCCAGCATCTTGTGTCAGCAGAAGACATGGCCATCAGGTGGAGGAAAGATATTGTATCTGATTAAATCAAGCAAAACCTGAAGGTCAGCCTGCCTCAGGCCTCTCTGAGACTCTGAACCAGGCATGTGAGCCCCAGGGACACCCAGCCCTTCTCTCCTGGGCTCTGGAGCAGGTCATCCACATGGGCCTGAGGGAAGCTATGGAGGATTCTGTTGTTCTCGCCCATTTTCCTGTGCTTGAGTTCTTATCCTTCCTGTTGGAGGCTCTGTCCCCCCCTTTCCCAAACTCTAACCAGTATCACAAGCTCCAGGCAAAACCCAGTGACCAGACTGGTCAACCTTCCCAGGACATCCTGCACGTGCCATGACCCTGGACCCTCCTCCCCTTGTGTCCCTGTCTCCAGTGACCACACACCTTCCTGTTTGTCCCCGCCACATACATGTGGAAGTTTCTCCTACTCCCACCTCCTGAGGTCTGCAATTGCCCACAATTGCCACCTGGGCCCTGCCACCTTCTCAGTCTGACACCCACTTCCTTCCCTCTATCTTCTGCCCCTCCCCTGGGTCCCTCCTTCCTATGTGCAGATTCATTCTCTGGAGTTCTCTCCCCAGACCCCCTCCATCAGGTCATCTCCAGTCTCCCTTCCAGGGCTCAGCTCACACTTTTCTGTAGGGCGATGCCCCACAGAGCCCAGGCTGGGGCAGCTGTCTGACCACCTGATCCTGTGGCATCTTGCCCCTGATACCAGGCCATCCCATGAGGATGCATTTAATGATCTATCTGAGCCCTGTTGGCTTCATGAGACCAGGACAGCATCTTTCTTCTTATCACTAGACTTCCAGGGCCTGGAATCGTGCATGAGTATGCACATACTGGGCGAGTCATTTCAATAAATCACTGACCCTTACAGAGCCTCCATGCTGCCTCCTGTGACCTCCAGGTACCGAGCCTCTAAGACACAGAGCAAGCCCACTGCCCACATGCACTCTCTCCCCCAGCCCCATGGCCCTGACATGTCTCCATCCAGGTCAGCCATCCCAGGCTAGCCACAAACTCCCCTGAGACACAGAGCCTGGGCGCTGCATTAGAACCTGCTTGGAATGAGTGGCCCAGACTCGTTAAACCTTCAAGTGCTTCCTTTACTTCACTCCCCAGGCATTTTAGAGAGACACTCTGCCCAGAGTATTAATTGGGACTTTATATATACATTATTGTGAAACCACAAATCAATCCTGCAATGTTGTTATGATGTCTCCCATACAGCAAACAGCTGAGCGGGTCAGGAAGTGGTTTCATGTGCCTCACAATGGAAAACTGCTTGTTTCCTTGCCAAGGAAAAGGTGTGTTTGGCTCTTAAGTCACATCTCCATCAAACACGAACTGATGAAGCCACGAGAACAGGCAGCCAGCCAGCTGCCCTGGCCTGCTTCGGTCAGGCACTGGTTTCTCACCAGCTGTTGGAGGCCAGTTGGTACGCACTGACTATGAGCCCCAGCATCCTTTATGTCTTACAAACACAGGTACAGTGGCCTCTCTAGACACACTCTTTCAGGATTTAAGGTTCTGATGTGAAAGAAGCTGGACCTTTGGAAGAAAAGACAGAAGGCCCAAGAGCAAAGACTGGAAGCAACTTTCAGGGACCTGGAAAGTGAGTGAGAAGAGAGGAACCCAGGGGACCTTCAAGAAAGGGTGAGCCAAAGGTAAAACACTCTCAAAGGAGAAAGAACTAGAAAGTCTGACCCAAACCAGTAGGACCAGGAAGGGCAGACAGCTGTACCAGGAAGGGATTTAGCAACAGGTTCCATGCCGGGGGGAAAGGACACAAATTCACCCACCATTCAATATTCCTGAACCCACCAGGAAGACAGGCAAAGTGTTAGAATCCCAGCCCATCACACCAGGAGCAAAAACTTAATCAGCATGGAATATTGTCAGCCTTCCTGGTGATCAACCAGAAGAGTTCATCAACTGTGAACCACCAAACAGGGGTTTCTGCACATGGCATATAATATGTTGGAAGAAGGGTGAGGGGCAGACACTCAGGGATGACAGGAGGGGGTAAAAGCTGTTTTAGTTCTGGCAAAGCCCATAGCAATCACTGAAAATGACCATATGACTGGATTTGGGGAGACCAGATAAAAGAATCAGAAACACATTAAAAATTTGTACCTGGGTGGGGGCTGGAGAGATGGCTCAGCAGTGAAAGGCACTTGTTTGCAAAGCCTGACAGTTGAGTTTGATTCCCCAGGACTCATGTAAAGCCAGATGCATAAGGTGACACATACATCAGGAGTTTGTTTGCAATGTCAGAAGGCCTTAGAGTGCCCATGTACTCTCTCTGTCTCTCTCTGTCTCTCTGTCTCTGTCTCTCTGTCTCTCTCTCTCTCTCTCATCAGTAAATCAAATGTTTAATAGGAAACAACCTACATTTCCACCACTAGGAGAAAGTTCCTCTCAGAACAGAAAGGCACCACAAAGGAGTATATCTTAATGTCACAGGGAAAGTCTAGGTTTATTGTAAGAAGACAGTGGGAGGCAAGAAATCATAACTACTAGTGAAAAGTTCTGATCTAGAGTTCAGGTTCAACCACTAACCCAGCAACCTTGAAAAAGAGCCTCCTGTTACAGCTCCCCTGTGCAGGTGAGTCAGGTGGCACACCTTCAGGTAAGGTAGATGTCACATGCATCACACATGTCACACATGATGTTCACAGCACATAAGATTTGATACATCCAGGTGTAACCATCGCTGTATTGGCAGAGTGTAGCTATGTGTGATTTTAATTTTGTTCTTTTACTCTTTGTATTTTTCCAAAGTAAATACATTGCTTATTTCATGTGGGAAATACCTTTAATAAAGGGGAAAATATTTTGAGACTGGGCAAGGTGAAGATAGCCAGTGATAGTCTAGTAGGTGGGAGGTAAAAGAGTCAAGACAGACACACAGAGTTTGATCCCCAAGGTGCTTGGAAAAGGGAGGAGGGGCCAGAAGAGAGGAAGCCATGGCTGATCTGTTTTCTCTGAAGAGGTGATCTCAAGTTTGAATACTGGGTTAAAAAAAAGCTAGCAGACAGGGAGAAGTCCAAGTTTGGGGCAGATATTAGAATAAAACAATTTCAAGAACAACATCACGGAGAGGAGTTTGTGGTAGATGGGAGTGATGAAAAATGAACATCAGGAAAATGGTCACCAATGGCATCATACACACTAATGAGATGCATGGCTATTTCTGAAAGCTTTCCTGGATTCTCCCTCTCACCATCATCTGGAGCATCTGGCCCCTACTGGAAAAATACTCTCTGTACATTTGTCCAAGAACAGAGTGCTTGCTGGTCATGCTGTGTAGGCTCAGGGCCTCAATGAACTTCTAGAGATATAACTTTAAAAGTGGGCTCCCCGTGTCTCCTTGTAGCAAGGAGAAGAGCTGCTTTAATAGGTTATGTATCTGTATTTCTAGACGTTTCCTACTGAATAAGGAAACAGCTGGGAACATCTGCCCTGGAGTCATTGGGTCCACTCTGCATATTTGCACTAGTGCCCCAACTGCCAATGCATGGGCAGCCAGAGAGGCATGGAGGAGGGGACATGACTGCATTCAGAGAAAAGTAAAATTATAAATGCTTACCAAGAAGAGAAAAAGTTTTCCTAGGGTGACATCTTCTCAGATAGGGCACAAATGACAGAACAAAGGACAGTTACACCAAAACCAGTTCGGTGAACCAAGGAGTTTATTGGGACTGCTTACAGAGCAGGGGGAGGGTTGCCGCACCACGAGAAGTCTCACCCCACCCTGAATGATGACGTCATCCCTTCAACTCCAAGGTGGCTGCATTTCAGCATATGTGACGCTCACGGAAGCTGCATCTCTGGAACACACTTCAGCAGCAGAGTCTTGAGCACACTGCCCCACTTGTAGGCAGCTCCATCGGAGAGTCTCTCAGGCCCAAGCAGATATTTCCCCTTTATATAGCCTTAGGGTGGGGTCTTGCAACCCTATATCAGACTTATTGGCTTCCTGAGTCTCTGGAACTTCCTTCCTGCACTGCTTTCCCAGGAAGGGATGCTTGTTTTCAGCTAACATCCTGAATCCCCAGAGCCTTCTTTCTCTCTTCAATCTGGAGGGAATCTGCGACACACTAGCTCCAGAAGCTAAAATCGACAGACTCCCTAATGAGAGCCTGATTAATAACTGGGAATTTGACATTCACATAGAACTTGAAAAACAGTATTCATAACTCCACCATAACATGATACAACTTTGATGGATAATGCTCAAATTCAAAACCTCACCAAAACACCTCTCAAACACTTTCTTTCTATGGAATCAGTTTTGTGGTATTTGATTTTTCCATAAGAAGAGGAGGTACTGACATTCTACCATCGCGTATTATGCTTAAAATACATGGTTCCAAGTCCAAGGTTTTTGTGCTTAACTTCAACTCCATATTATGTGGGAACCATGGAACTGGAGAGGACTCGGACAATGAAGTCAAGAAAATGATACTGCCTGGGCATCCCACAAGTCTGAATGATGGTATTTGATGAGGATGCCTATGTGAGACTCATAAGCCCCATGCACTGAGGGATTTCACTTCTAAGACATTGTGAGTTTGGTGATGAGTCAGGAAAGCTCTGACATCATCCATCCATGGGCCAGAAATTCAAAAGTTCCTGGAGAAATGAAAGGTGTTTTTTTTTAAATTTAAAACAATGAAAAAATATATGTCAAGGGGAATTCAAACAAATGCTTCTGAGAAACATTTAATAAAGCAAAACTTTGGAAGAAAGGAGGGTTATCCCGATACAGAAAACACACAAAGCACACAGGTTTGGAATCTGAAAAAGCAGAGAACTGGGCCCCCCACTGGTGGCCAACGCAGCCTCTTGAATCACAGTTCACTCATCACTAAGACTCTGGTCCCCAGACCCATAGGGTATCCATGAAGATGGCTCAACAGCATACGTGGCACAGGGCTTGAATGGTATAACTGTAAGAGCCTACCATGCCCAGCACCTTCTAAGAGCAGTAAACGAAGTATAAGAGGAAAAGGAAGGGAACAGGAAAGATGATAGTGCCTAAATTATGGTGATAATTGCATCTGAAAGGACCAGAAATAGCCCCGGAGAATAGGTGTGGACACAGGAAGAAGTGATGGGTGAGAGGAAGGGCCTATGAACAGGGAGCCCTGCAAATGGGAAGAGGAGGGGGCCCTCAGACTTAGGGAAGATTGTTAGCAGGACCTGGTTCCTGGAGGGCTGCTGGGCTGAGGATCCCCCTCCTTCATCAGCTGGGGGCCTGAAGAGTCCTTCAGGTTTTAGATATGTAGGCCTTCCCTACATGGTGGCTCTGTCTGTGTGGGCCTCTCCAACATGGCGGCTTGCTTTACCAAAGCAAACTGAGAAGGCAATGAGAACATGCTAGAAAGACAAACTGACAATCTGGTTCTAGCCGATCATAAAAGCAACAACCCATCACTTGGCCTCAGTCTCTTGGTTAGAAGCAGATCTCTAGGTCCAGCCACATGGCAGTGAATGCCAGCATGTGGCCATCCTTGGGACTCACCTGCCACCACATGGTCCAATGCTCTTGAAATCTGATTAGCCTGCTGATAGCACAGGATGCAAGAACGGCCTTAAGATCAATAAACATCACACAGGTTCTACAGTGTGAAAATCAAAGCAGGACTCAGAAGACGCCCTATTCAGCAGAAATGTTGAGGGAAATCTTGGAGCTGACTGTAGGTAAGAGTCCAGGGAGCCTTTATCCTCACCGCAGGCCTCTGAACCAGCGATGGTCAGTGTTTGCCAGCGGTTGGTGTCCTCGTCTCTAACACTCATCATACCGTCTCCCTAGACTGGTCAATTTCATTGGAGTTAATAACCACTAAGCTGTTCTTTTTATATATTCCATCGTTTTACTTTTGAGAGCAAACCTTTATTTTCATCATTTCTATCCCTTTCACCCTCCTTTACCGGCAGACATGGTCCTTGTATCCTAGACTCATCCTTCATCAGCAGAGACCAGCGGATGATTTCAGAGAAGTGTATTGAAAAGCGTGCATGTTAGGAGACCAGCATCTGTGTCAGGGTCTTTTCAGTGAAGTCACACGTGGAGAACATGGCCAATGCTTTCCCCCAACACGACAAGCATGGGCCCATTTTCATCAGATTTCAGATCCTGTAAAGGAAACCTTGAAAGGCTGCCTCGTTGCTGTTCTTTTCTTCCTTTGTTTATAAAGTTTTGTCCCTTTTTCACAAGTGCTAATATTTCACCTATTCTGGCTAGAAATGGGTCTAAAATTTTTATGTTGATCATAAACTCTTTTCTACACAAACTCAAGTTTGCTTGGTTTTCCAGAAAGCATGTTTTTCCTTTATTTCTAAAACTGTATCCTCCCAATATGTGGATATGCATCACACAGGGTACTCGTAAAGAGTTTTGAAGGCAGTTGTGAGGAACATGGGAGCTCAGAGCAGAGATCTCCTGACCTGTTGGTAAAGTGACTTCCAAAACCAACGCTGGTCCTCACAGGAAGCCAGCACTCATCAGAGGGGCAAAGACTGATAGCACATCATGTGGGTCAATGTGAAACTGGAGAGAGCACTTGGGGTGTGCCGTGGAAGACAGTCCCCAGAGTCCTGTGCAGTGAGCCATTCCAGCAGAGAGCCAGGCAGGCCGGGCACAGGGAACATCGGATGTGAGGCTCTGAATCTGGATTTCAACCATCCATCAGAGAAGGGAGGAAAGGGGCTCCTTGGTCCATGCTCCTTGGAGGCCTGGCTGTGGTCATGGCTGGTGAGCATTAGTCGGGGAGAACACAGGGTATTTATCAAGTAAGGAACTGGCCTTTCAGAAGAGAATGTCCCACATGCAGGAGACACGGGCAAGATAAACCTTCCTTGAGCTAAGCAATTAGAGCCTTCAACGACAACAACAAAAATCCCACTGGGTTTGATACCAGAAAATGAATAGGTGTGCTGGTGAAGTTACATATAATGTTGGACATCAAACCATGGAAGCAATATAGCAGGAAAAATAACACAAAGAAGGAAAATCGGGCCAGCATCAAACTTCTCACCTCCAAAACTATTAGCTAGCTGGAAGAAATGGGGTAGCAGCTGTGGGAAACTCTTGTGATCTAAGAATTCTGTCGTCAACCAGTTCATCTGTGAGACCAGCTGATGGAAGCAAGCAGTGGTGTGAGAGAGGAGGAAGGAAGCTATCCCAAACCACCAAGTCCAGCTCTAGATCCGTTCAATGAGGGTCTAAGTTGACCCATGGAAGAACTAGTTTATTTTCAGCTGAAGCTTTTATATTTTACCTCGGTGCACACACATTTAAGAGACTTACTGAAACACTGTTATTCAGAGAAAGGAAGACAAGAGAAAGCATCAAGCAGAGGGTCAAACAAGGGCCTCGGGGCTAGAGAGATGGCTCATCAGGTTAAGGTACTTGTCTGCAAAGACTAATGACATGGGTTCGATTCCCCAGTAACCATGTAAAGTCAGATGCACAAAGTGGCACATGCGTCTGCAGTTTGCCTCTAGCTGCTAGAGGCTCTGGTGTACCCATTCTCATTCTCTCTCTCTGTCTCTGTTTCTCTCTCTCCCCCCCCCCATCTCCTTGCAAATAAATAAATAAAAACATAAAAAAGAGCCTTGGGTGGGAGGCTTCATCTGTCCATTTTAAGGTTATGAACATCATCACTTAAAAAGTCCACAGCCTCCATTACAGAGCATCAAACCCACATTCCCTGATACAGAGGACATCATGGTGGGTGTGACCTTGAAGGGCAGAACAGATGGGGCAGCTCCTCTTGGTTACAGTGATGGGGACACAACTCTACTCCTGCAATAAAAACTGCTCATGCTACTGAGTGCATGAAAGGCTAGGGAAATCTGAGTGAATCCTCTGGATGGTATCCATGTCAGTGTCCTGCTCTTGAACAAGCTGGTGGTTACATGCGATGTTACCCATGGAGGCAATACTATGAATTTCACATGGAACCTCTCTGCACTTTTTTTCCAACTTTCTATGAAACTATAATTATTTCAAATTAATAAGTTCAAAGCAAAATGAAGGGCTGGGGAGATGGCTCAGTGGGTCAAGTGTAAGCATGAGGACCCAAGTTCAGATCCCTAGCACCCACATAAAATGCCAGGCATGGTGGCACATTCTGATGGGTGGGGGTGGGGGCAGACATGGGGAGTCCTAGGGCTCGTTGGCTGGCAGTTCTAGCCAAATCAGTAAGCGCTTGGTTTAAGGAAAGACTGTTTCAAAGAATAAGGTGTAAAGACACTGAGGAAGACTTCTGACACTGACCTCTGACCTCCACACATATACATATACACACACGCATGCACACCACACACATGCAAAAAATAAGAAATATGTCTGTGCCAACACACTAAACATCATGAGGAGATGCATCCTTGGAACAACTGTGTAATATCCATGGCAGCACTCTGTAACACCTACAACCTAGCCATGGGACACCACAACACACACAGTGTGCCTGTGGCCCACAACATCCCAAGTACAAGTAGAAGCTATTTCATTATAGTAAAATTCAGTGAGTGCAGTTCAAAGCCAAGTCCATGGGTGTGGGAGGGGCAGGAGAGTGAAAGATCTCAGAGTTCAGCCAGCTCTGGGATTCATTTCTTTATGTAAAATTTGATGTTTTCACCCATATCTCGGTACTTTATAGTTCTTACTTTTCAAAGATTTCAGAGGGGACCGATGAGTTCAATGAAATCTTCCATGCCCCAGGGAGACAGCCTCAAGAAAAAATACAGTCTTTGTGGTAGGGGACCTTATTTTTTCTTAAGGCTATCTCCCTGGGGCATGGAGGACGGAGGAGGGTATCCAGCTGACTGGGGATGGGGAAGGGGGGCAACGGGGAATTGGGGATAACAACTCATGGTTGGCCTACTAAACAATGTAACTCATTATGGACAATAAAGAAAGAAAAAAAAATAAAATAAATAAAAACCTCTTGAATCTAAAAAAAGAAAAAAGAAAAAATACAGTTAGGGTGGACTCTCCAGAACTTCACAATGGGCCAGGAAGATGCTCATTACGTCCCCCAGGAAAAGGGAGACAGAAGTTTGCCACCAGAGTTTGGCACCTACCCTCACCAAACTAAACCGAGAGCTAGGCCCACCTCTATCTCTCTGCAGTTCTGCACCTGCAGCCAGGAAGCAGAGTGGTTGCTGCTCCTCCCAGAAGCACACTTGGAAAACCACTGGTCCACACCAGGATTCTACAAAAAGGACCAGGACACCCCTACCTCGTCCTTAGACAGCAGTAGATGCTTCCAGAAGTTCTAATCAAATGTTCCAAAACCACAGGCATGAAAGTGATGGGTACTGAAGAGTGCATAACACCTTTGATCATCACCTCCATGTACATTTCATGTACATTTCATGTACAGGTACATTTCAGCTTAGTGTTCTTCCACAGTCAATTTGAACTTCTCATTCCAGCACATGAAACATACAGTTTCATACATACCAGGGCAGGCTCTCAGCCCAACGTCAGAAATAATACCAGGTGCTATGCTGTGCTCTCCACACACTCACCTCTTCTGGTTTTCCCAGGAGTGAGTGGATGAGGAAAACAAGGCACAGAGAGATCAACTTTTCCAAAGACACACAGCTGCCATGAGTCCAAGCAGGCCGGTCTCAGAGCCCGACCTCTGTGCCATTTCCACAGTTCTCAGGGGAGGGATGGGTGTTGGAACTACTATCTTCCCAATCCACTAGCAAGACGGAAACGATGACAAACCCACTTTGTCAGTTGCAGAGAGGTTGTTCCTGTCATCGGTGCTCCTGAATAGCTTCCTGTGATCTGGAAATGCACACCAACGACAGAACACTCTGGCACCCTTTGAGCCCAAAGCAAAAACTTAGGTCTGTGATGTTATTGTCCTGGTATAATAATGGTATTTGGCATGTTTTAAAAATTGCCTTTTAACCTGACTCTCACAGTGACCAAAACAGTTCTAAGTTATATCATCTCCTTCTGTAAAAGCAGATGAAAACATGTCGTCTTCATGTAGCACTGAACGGGAGGACACACTCTGAGAGTGTGCCACCCCAGCCATCTCCTCTCTTCATTCTTATCAATTATTCATTATGAGGGTGTGTGTGACACTTGAAGAGCCATCGGACACATCCCGAGACATCTCTGTTAAGAACACTGCCACGGTGTGTGCAGGATGTAGAGAATGGCAAGGGTTAATGTCCACCCTGACCTCCACCTCCTACCCCTGAGAAGGGCTGCCGTTAGTTCTGCTGTGGACATTCTCCTGTCTTTCTGACTGCGTCTGTCACCACAATGTTTGAGGTTTGAATAGAAGGGCAAAAGCTAGAAAACAACGCAAAAAATTCATGGAGGTCTTAAGGTTACTGATCCCAAAATGTCCTATTCCAAAGAGCAGAGGGGATACGCAGGATGGGACACAGGCAGAAGGTGATGATCCAAGGTGTCATGGACCAAGAACCCCCTAGAACAAGGGGACAGGAAGAAAGGCAGGGTGTACTCCATGGGGCCTAGAACCCTCCTGTCTTCACAGGTACCAAGAATAGCACGGATTCTGACACAGGACACAACTTTGTCCCAAACTTCAGAGAATGAATCCAGAGTCACCACGTTGAAAGGAAGCTCTCTACTCTCAAGAGTTTAACAAGCTAAACTCCTCTCACCTTGACCTTGGCGTGTATAGAACAAACAACAATCACATCCCTGTGTTCTACCCACAATCTTAATCCCAAAAAGGTTAACAATGGATTTAAAAGCAAATAGAAATAAATCCTTTAATTATTCATCCAGCACCCCCCCTGTGTTTCCTTCTTGCTTCTAAAAAACACAAATGTTTCTACCAGCTGAGAGACCTAAAGACCACAGTGTGAGAACAAGTGGAATGCGCCCTTCTCCATCACCGATCCAAGATTTGCTATGAGAAGTCTCATCCTTCTTACAGTGGATTTCATCATGGTCTCGACTTAGACATTATGACTCCCAGTAGGAGCATAGCAAAAGTTTAGGCGGTTGCTGTGGGTTCTTTCGCAAGGCTCATTGAGGAAAGGTCTAGCTCTATCAATCAGAAAAAGGCAGACGTAACCATACTTAAGAGTCATTCACAAAGTGTAGCAGGCAGAGATGCTCACATTTCTAAATCAATATGGAAGAAAAGCAGATCATCTGTGAAGCTGAGTGTGTCCCCCCCCAGCCTTTGGAGGAATTGGAAGTTGCTTCATATCTCCCGAGAAAAATGATCCTGCCTGGTCAACTAAACTCTTCATTCACATCGATGGTCCAAGTCACAGCAAGCTCAGCACTTAGAGGGAGACATAGCAAAAGCTGAGAACGTACCGTCAGAGCTGCTCTGCCAGCCAGGAGTGTCTCTTGCCCCACAGCCAGCCGTGTCTCTCCTCTCCAGGAGGAGGGAGGACTTTATAGCCAGTGCCTTCTTGGCCCCGCCTTCTTCTCTGAGCTTCTTTGAAGAAGTGGAATAAAAAAAAAAAAAGGAAAAAAACAACTTAACCCACTGAAAGAAACTTTTTAAAACCATGACATACAGGAGCAACGTTAGGAACGAAAATGGGTAATGAACGCCTAAGTATAGAGGAGGATGTTTAAAATGCTAATAAGGTGATTATTAATGCTGATAAGCTGACGATGCCAAATCTTCACCCTTGGCTTGCCAATAAGATCTACCATCGTACTAAAGTACACTAAAATCTAATCTCTACAATTAGTGGTACATTTTAAAAACCACAAATGAAATTGGAAATGCCCATTAAAGAAAAGAATAATGAGATTAATAGATTCAAAGTCTTAATTACGACTAGTGGGGGGGGAATCTAAACTGGAAGTGATTTAACCAACATCTTGTTTTCCCCAAACCCATCCTATAGCCATCATTGGGGTGGCTAGGCAGAGTTTAAGAGGGGTTCCTTGAAGCTGGGTAGAGCCAGCCTTGGTAATTCGGTTACTTTCACGACCTTGTAACACTTCTTTGTCTTTGTAAAACTCCCTGAGGGAGAGAAGACAGGAGAATGGTGAGTGGACAACCTTCAGTCTTTAATGAGGCACTATAACCATGATACCTGTGCTTTAATTAATGGTCCCTGAGTGTTGGCTAACATTTCTAGTCTGTGCTTATGGATAGTATAGGCTACAGACAAGTAGAAGCAGGATGATTTGCTTTAAAAGTTGGTGGCAGAGGGTTTAAGACTAAGCAGGATGCCTGTCAGGGACATTTCTGTGAAGTGATTTGAGTAAGGGCTGAAAGAAGGGCTAAATTCTAGTTGATATTCCTATAGAAGTTATCCTTGCTTCAGGGAGAAGCCCCCTTCACAAGAGGGCAAAAGACTTCAGGCAGAGGTCTCTAGCGCAGAATTCCAAGAATCCATCAAGTAATGAAAAGAAAAACTTAATGCAAGGCTGTGGGAACTGAAAATGGTGTGTGTGAGGCTGCATGTAAAAAGAGATCTGGCCAGAAATCCAGAGACAGAGAATCAGAGAAATCTCAAAGTCACCCTTAGAGTAGATTCAAGGACCACAACATCCCAACCCATGATCCCAGCCTGCCTCCTGCACCTGCACCTGTACCTGCACCTATGGACAGAACCAGCAAACACACTCAGTCTTCTTTCCTTAGCCTACTTCTGGGAGCACCTGCCAGGCACCTTCAAAGATATAAAAGAAATAGAAAGCAGAACCTACAACCCAGATGGAAAATAAGCCAACTAGAAAGGACTAGAAAGAAAAAAAGTATGGGCTTCCATGTGAAGGACACTACATCTGACAGAATGTTACAGGGTTGCTGAGCATCTTGGCGTAGTAAACTTGACATCAAAGTGCTCCATGTTCGCCAGCATAATGCAAACACTGACTGTAGCAGGTACCTTCTCATCTTGGGATTAAATACCCAACAAGATGCAGCTCATGGGATGAAAGGGTTCATTTCAGGCTTACAGCTTTGAGGGAAACTTCATCATGGTGGAGAAAGCCAGGAATGGTGGTACACGCCTTTAATCCCAGCACTCAGAAGCAGAGGTAGGAGGAGCACCATGAGTTCAAGGCCAACCTGAGACTACATAATGAATTCCAGGTCAGCCTGGGCAAAAACAAGACCCTATCTCAAAACAAAGCAAAAAATCTGAGACATGGTAGAGAAAGCATGACAGAGCAGACAGGCCACTTACACCCTCATATATCAGCATCAGGGCCGAAGCAGCAAGAGCAAGCTTGCCCTGAACACCCAGTGGGCTCAACCAATAGACCTCAAGGTCAACCTCCAAGTGACACACCTCCTCCAGCAAGGCTTTACCACCTAGAGGCACCACAACTCTACCCATCTGCCACCAGCCAGAGACCATGTATTGAAAACACACAAGTCTCTGGGGAACATCTCATTCACACCAGCCCACTGTCAAACTGCCTTCTGTTTTTACAGTTGCAGACATTGCACACTGGGGCCAGAAGTCTCCAGAGGCAAAGGGCCTGGACTGGAGTCTGGGCTCCAGGGTGACCTTGAGCAAGTTCTCCAACCTGTCCTGACCTGGTGTCTTCACTTCTAACATCAACACCATCTGCAGAGCTCTAGACACCACTATCACTAAGTGTAAAGAATCAGTGTTGATGTGTCCATGGGTACACAGCTCCTTATACAGACTAAACTGTCTAGGGATTGCTTACACCTGACTGTCACACAGTGTGTTGATTCAAGCTATGGATGATGTCAATGAGCAATATATTAGAAAGAGGCTAGAGAGCCAGGTTCAGTGACACAAACCTGTAATCTCAGCACTTATGAGGCTGAGGCAGGAGGATGGCAAGTTCAAGGCCCACCTGGTCAAAACAGGAAGACCCGGACTCAAACAAACAACGATGATCCTGGGATGGTGGTGTATGTCTGGAATCTCAGCACTTGGGAGACTAAGGCAGAAAGATCACCAGTTCAAGGCCAAGCTGGGCTCCATAAGACCCTGTACCCCCCCCCAAAAAAAAGAAAGTAAATAAATAAAAGAATGAAGCTATAAGATCTAAAGTAGATCACTTCAAAAAGCATCAGAGATTTTATTGAAATTGTACTTAAATCTCTGCCTTCAACTAGACAAAGTGAGGCTGGGAAGAGGGTGGAGGGGGCAGGCTTTTGAGGAACTGCTCTCTGAGCACTTCAGCTCCCCAGTGTGATAGGAGATGAGACATCATGTATTAAAAATTCACATAGTAATCAATTTGGCTTATCTGACCTTGGCCTGTCCTATTTTAGAGCTCCAGGCAATAAGAACCCATTTCTTCCCTTTTATCCAAATTACCGAAACTGAGAACAGAAAGAATTCTGAGTGACTCCTGACCACTTTCATGTGGTAACGGCATGGTGGAGAAAACGCATTCAGGCCCACTTGGGTTTGCAGAGCCACTCCTGGGCTTCTGACCAGGGATGAGCCCCTTCGGAGACAGGCAGAGGGCTCAGAGGCCTCTTAAAAGCGTGGTGGCCATGGTGGTGAGGTAATGGAGGAGCAGGGCAATGATTAGGGTCATTAGAAGGTTTGCCATCCCCCAGAGGGCCAAGGGCAGAAAGGTTCAAGTGCCAGAGACAGAAATAGCCAGGCCACCCCAAGTGGGAAGCGAATATTTGCTCCAAAAGAACCTGACGGGAAAAGCATTTTCCAAGAGGAGAGGGGGCTGCCAGGCAGCTTGGTCGCACCCTGGCCCTGGGCTGGGGGCTACAAGTTCAAGTGTGCTCAAGACAAACCCTTTCATGCAAGAAATTCAGTCCAGTAAAAGCAGGTAGGTAACAGTGAAATGGGTGTCTATTATTATGAGATTCTACTCTGTTTTGGTTGAAACATTACATCCTACAACTTGGGCTTTCTGTTAGGCATATGTTATATGCATATATCAGGTGTATCACATTTATCATATTTTAATACACGTTGTATATCCTTATTACATCTATATCTTTCTCTAAGCAGGAAATTTTTGGTTTGTTTGTCTTTCAAGATAGAGTCTCCTTCTAGCTGAGGCTGACCTGGAACTCACTCTGTAATCCCAGGCTGGCCTTGAACTCACAGTGATTCTCCTACCTCAGCCTCCCGAGTGCTGGGATTAAAGGTGTGCACCACCATATTCCAGTTTAGGAATCTTAATTTTATCCAGCTTTCAAGCATGAACTGTCTGCATTGTGACAGGGATATTTGCCTATGACAGTAGTTAACATTGTGGAGTGCCTGGAAGTGGCAAGAAATACTGCAAGTGTTGTACACGTGCTGCCTCGCCAACACTCCCATCCCATGAGGCAAGTGCTACCAGTCCTTGGCCCCTTCTTGCAGAGGACATAACTGAGGCACAGGCAGACTGACTTACCCAAGATTATGCAACTAGAAGCAGTTGGTGACAGATCGGAGATCCAGGCCATCTGGTTTTGGGGTTCTTTTGTTCAACTGCTTTGCTGAATTGTCAGACACATGCTGCCTAGGTCATGTACACACACACACACACACACACACACACACACACACACACACACACAGGGACTCAGTCAGAGGTGGAGGCAGGTGGTTGATCCTGATGCAGCTTAAGAAAAAGCCAAGGCTGGCTAGGCTGCCCTCTCAGATCTTTGTTGTGGGAGGTGATGTTTCTACGAATATCCAAGACATCCTTGACACCTCCATCTATGTTCTTAATAAACACCCCAGATTTAATCAGTCCAAATTGGACCTTTGGATACCAAGCAACTCCAGACCTGGAGTCTTCACACCAGCTCTGGGCACCATTGACAATACTCCAGCAAATGCCTCAGAGTCGCCCTCCGCTCTTGTTTCTTCCTGCTGCCCCAGCCCACCAGTGTTTCCTATCTGGTTCTGAAAATCACAAATCTACTCACTACTGATGCCTCCATCACCCAAAGCACCCTCATCTCTTTCCCAAGGTGGCCATGACTCCTGGCTGGTCTGGAGTCCACTGTTCACCCTCTTACAAAATCATCTCTTCAAAGTACCTGTCAGATCATCTCAGTTCCCATTCGAGAAGCATCAAGTAGCTTCCCAGTGTAATCAGAAAAATACCCACATCCATCATGCAATGGGATGGCCCGCAAAGACCTGTGCACCTCACCTCCTCAGCCTCCCCTTGATTCCTGTTCAAGCCCTTAGCGCTGTTCATTTCCTCTCTAGAACTCTCCCTCCCCACCAGAACCATCTTTTAGGATTTGGCTGATACAAAACATGTAAGGCAGAGACTGAAAGCTCAAGCTCAACAAGTGGACAGCCTGGGTAAAACCTCAACTTCACTGCTTCACCGGTGTGACCTTCCTCTTTAAGTCTGTTACTCCAGTTAAAAAGTGGGTGAGTATTAAGGCTGCTTTAATGTTGCGAGCTTAGGGGTCCTTGTGTCAAAAATCCTTGGTTTCTGTCTCATTGGCCTATCCTGTGTTGATTGAATGACTGTGGTTATAGGTCCCTTGTTCATCTGTCATTGTCTGCTGGGTTCCCTATGGATCCTCCGCGATATGACTGTGGTGGCTCCTCTCTTGCCAGGATCTCAGCCATCGGCCTACGGTTGGTTGGTAGGGTTAGATGGGCCACAGCTCTCTCGTTGCATCCTGAAAAACACAAACACATTTGGCTTATCCTGAGTTGGTTGAATGGCTGTGGCTATGGGTCCCTTTTTTATCCCGTCCTTCTCTGCAGGGTTCCATATGGATCCTCCACAATATGGACAATAAATATATATTAAAAATAATAATAAAAAATAAAAAAGTGGGGAAGCTAATAACAGGGCATTCTCAGAGTTCTTCTGTCCGGGTGTAATATTGTAGTGTGCTGTATGTATCTGCAGATGTGTGTGCAGATGTATGCACTGTGTCTGTGGCTGGAGGCTAGAAGAGAATGTTGGAAGTTCCCCTCCATCACTCATCCACATGTTTCCTTGAGATGGCATCTCTCTCTGAACATAGAGCTGCTGTTTTCTCAAGCCCCACTGAGTCTGATCTCTGCTTCCCACAGGACTGGGGTTGCAGACATGAATGACTATGCCCAGATGTTTACATAGGTGCTGAGGAATCAAACTCAGGCCCTCATGTGTGTTCAGGAAGCCTTCTTGCCTACCGAGACATTTCTCTATCCCCTACCAAAAATTCTCATGAGAATGTAATGATTCAACTCAATTAAGGACTCAGTGCAATGCTTTCCTTATGAATTTTTTCCTGTTGTTATTTCCACCATCATCATCATCAACATTATTACTGAGAGCAAACTGATTATGAGTTTGAACTCTGAAGAATCAGACATGTGACACCGGACAGGTTGCCTGAACTCTCTGTGCACAGTTTTTGTGGTTTGGATATGAAATGTCTCCCAAATAATCAAGTATTAAAGGCTTGACATTGGATGCTGCAGTGTTTGGTGACAGGGCTACTGATGGCTGATCAGATCATACGGGCACTAAACTCATCAATGGGCTCAACCTGGATGAATTCATAACCATGATTTCTATCTTTGTACAAGTGTGTGCACATGCACACACCCCATATGTGGCAAGAGGCCACAGAAGAGGGGCCTAGCTGGAGAAAGAAGGCTACTGGATTCTCTCTCTCCCTCTTCCTCTGTCCTTCTTTCTCTTTTTCTCCCTGTCTCTCCTGCCAAGAGGTACCAGCCTTGCTTCCTCACATATTCCTTACAATGGTCCAAAAGCAATCAAACCACATGACCATGGACTACAACCTCTCAAACAATAAGTCAAAATAAAATTTTCCTCAGAAAGTGATTTAAACTGATTTTCTCAGTTTATTATTTTTGGGGTCCCAGCAATGAAAAACTGACTAGCCTAGCAGTTTTGCCTTTAATAAAAGCATGGAGGCCATGGTGGTGAAGGGAATGGGGGAGTAGGGCATCCCTGCACAATTAGGGTCATTAGAAGGTTTGTCATCTTATGTGGACAGGCCCTTGCTCTCGCCTGTAACACCATTAGATCTGCCTTCCCAGGTCTTCATGACTGCATTATCTCTATGTGGGTACAGCATCTTCACTGTGGCATCATATCGTTGATCACGCCTTCATGTCCAGCCTCTGAACCAGTGTTTATGCCTAAAGCAAAGCCTGGTACATGGCAAGTGGTGTGTCAGCTACTTTCTTATTGCTGGGACCAAAAGCAATTTATGGAAAGAAAGCGTTTAATTTGGCTTACAGTTCCAGAGAGTAAATTCCATCATGGTGGGGAAGGCATGGCAGGAGCAGGGAGCCCATGTTACATCATCCCCTCAGCAGGGAGGACATAGAGAGAGAGAACAGCAAGTGGGACCAGGCTACAAACCTTCAAGGCCTGTCACACTTCCTTCAGCAAGGCTCCACCTCCTAAAGGTTCCACAACCTTCCCAAACAGCACCGCCAATTTCAGGTAAGTCCTCAAACTCATGAGTCTTTGGGGGACATCTTACACTCAAATCACAACAGGATTCAGCAAAGTCCAAATAAGCACATGTCACATTTCTCACACATGGAAATTGTTCAAGTTCTCTCTTGGATCCCTGAGACTGTTATTCTGCCATGCAAGTTCAGGGTCAACCATCCCTGCACATCAAACCTTAATGAAGGTCACCAAATTTCTTTCTTAGGTACATGTCACTGTTCTTGTTGCCGCCCTGGCAATGACACTCTCCATGAGAACAAATAGCAGTGACTACTTGTGATGGTTAGGTTTTGTTGTCAACTTGGATCTTTTTAATTATCTTGGGTGGGCCTCTGAGGATGTTTACAGGAAGGCAGCTTCTCAGCAAGGGGCAGGATGTAAAGAAGCTCAAAGAAACTAGAAGTAAACATCCTTTCCTGAGTGGGCCATGCAGGAAAAAAATTCCAGAGACTCCGGAAGCCATTAAGTCTGGGGAAGGGTTGTAAGACCCCACTCTAAGGCTATATAAAGGGGAAGAGATTCTCTCCTTGGCCCTCCTGCCTGTTCCCTGTTCTGTGTGTGTGGTATTGGTGATGGATTTTTCTGTCTGCTTGGACCTGTGAAAAAGGGCCAGCCTCTTTCACTGTTATGGAACTTTCCCTCAATCTGTAGATTCAATAAATACTTTCCTCCCCCAAACTGTGCCTGGTTGGAAGATTCATCTCAGCGGTATGACTGACTGTGACACCACTCTTCCTCCAGACATGTCACACCCTCTAGTACTTACCATCTGGATTAGTGACTTTTCTTCTCGTTGCTATAACTAAATGCCTGACAAGGAGAGATTTAAAAGAAGAGTTTATTCTGGCTTACAGTCAGAGGTTCCAGTACATCATGGAGGGGAAAGCATAGCAGCAGGAGCTTGAGGGAACTGAGGTCACATGGTGTCCACGGTCAAGAAGTAGAGAGTTCATGTCCAGCTAGCTCTCTCCTTATGGATTCCAGAGCCCCAGCCCATAGAATAGCACCATGCACATCTGGGTTTAGAAAATCTCTTACAGTCCATGAGGGAGAGAGGAGAGGAGAGAGATTAAGGGGAGGGTATAGTAGATATGTAGGTAGAAGGGCAGAGAATGAAATGGTCTAAGTGGGGTCAAGGGAAAGGAAGGAGAAGAAGAGGGGGTGGGAGGAGGGTTAATCAAAATTAATGATGCTATGAATAAGCCACATGGAAACCTACTTCTTCACTAGCTAATAATACATGTTAAAAGAAAGAGAATCTGGGCAGAAGTGCACTGTGGGGAAGAGGCTAATACTGTGCCCACAGCCATAGATTGTTACAAGAAAATTTCAGTGCCAGAGGTGGGATACCTTCCATTAAGTTGTTGGTCAGAGAGGTCCCCAACACCCACAAAATATTACAGGCCATTGTCAAGGCTCTTGGGTACCCACCAGAACAAGATAAGGCCCTACTGCTGAGGGCTCTACACGCTTGGGCTGCAGGTCACTGAGAAATCCATCTAGAGCTGAGCTGGAAGCTCCTCCCTGTTGACTAGCTGTCAGGATGCTGGAAAGAGCCATGCAGCCTGTTGCAGGGGGAGGGGGCCATCAATGGTCTTAACCAGCAATGGACCCTGAAAACTTTATGGCTGGCCAGCCCAGGCCAAATGTACCAAATGGTGTAATGGTGGTATGTCTGTTATGGGGAAAACCAACTGCTCTCAAAAAAAAAAAAAAAACTGCTCTCTGATTGTACTTGAGGCCTGTTCCATGGGAAGGACTTCTGGTACTGAAAACCTTGTAAAAAGTCTATGTCTAGGGAGGTCATAAGCCCTAGGGGGAAAACTACTACTTTTGTCTGACTAAACAGATACATTATGCACACCCAACTGCCCTCTAAATACTTATGTTTATGCCTATGTATTAATGCTGCATCCAGTTGGGGTTAGAGAAGCTTCTCTTTTCAGATGGTGATGACCACTGGAGAGACTCAAAACTCACCAAAGTGCTGAGAATAAATGACAGTGGGGTGTTCAGTACTGAGACATCTCTATCACACCTTCCAAGACTCAGGAACCATTGCTGAAGAGATGATGGAAAGAATGTGAGAGCCGAAGGAAGGGAAGGAGTGCTTTGCAATATTGTCTTCCAGACACAAAGGATCATGGTATTCATGGCCTCAGAGTTGCTGGTGCCAACAATGCAAGACCTGCATAATAGAAGGGAAAAGAAAATGATGACATCAAAATAAAGGAGACTAGTTGGAGAGAAGAGATTCAGTGGAGGAGAGATTCAAGAGGGGGAAAGGAAGGGTGGGAGGAGATTATGATCATTTTATATTGTCTGTATGTATGGAAGTTGTCAATAAAATGTGGGAAAAAAAAGAAAATCTCTTACAGATATTTCCAGGGATTTGAATCCAAATCCTACCAATTTGACACGATTAACTATCATACCTCCTCTCTTTGCTCATTGATTCATTCCTTAATTCATCACTGAAGTCACACTGAGAGCCAACCAATTTACAGCCTGATCTAGACAAACGGGAGTCAGTACCTACTGGTAAGGAGTCACCACACAGCCCAGGAAGGTGATGCAGAAAAACATCGTTAGACCCAGTGGGCGACAGTGCTGTCGACTGTGATCTGTTTATATAGGAATCCCCAGAAGGGGATGGAGCAAAGGACTTCCCCTTAAACCATGGTGTCATGGTTGGATCCAGGGGTCCCCCACAAACAAATGAATGTGTTCTGATACACCGATCCCCAGCTGATGGCAATTCGGGAATTAGAACCTCATTAGAGCTGTGTTGTTGGGGGCGGGCTTATGGGGGTTATAAACCAGCTTCCCCTTGCCAGAGTTTGGCACACCTTCCTGCCGCTGTTTGCAGTGCTGTGGCGGAGGTGATGTCCAGCCCTCTGCTCATGCCATCGTTTTCCCTGCCAGAATGGAGTCTCCCCTCGAGTCCGTAAGCCAAATAAACCCATTCCTCTACAAGCCACTTTGTTTGGGTTCTTTCTGAGCAGCAACTAAGAAGCTGACTGCAACACATGGTCATGCACGACCAGGAACAGGTGAGTGTGGCTGGAGTTTAGAGCAGGGAATAGGAGGGAAGAGATGGAATTGGCAGGTGAGAAATGGGACTTTTGAGATTCTGGCAGAGAAATTGGAGACTCATCATAGGAGAAGCATGTGGGCATCGAAGGGGCTTTCTTTTTCGGAATTCGTATGGAAGAACATCATCCTGTGTCTTCTGGTGGTCAGATGGAGACAGAGGCCAAGGGGTTAGAAAGATGGCTCAGTGGATAAAGCACTTGAGGACAAGTGTGAAAACCAGAGTCTCGACCACCCATGGCCATGTCAATGCAGGCAGCCCACCTGTAATTCCAGGGCTTGGGAGCAGAGGTGGGGTGCCCAAGGCAAGTTGGTTATGTGACAATTCTGTCTTGCTATCCCTATTCAAAACACAGCCTGTTTTGTTTGCTTTTTTGACTCAGGAAGGCAGTTTCTGTGATTCCTTTTTTAAAAAATTTTTTTATTTATTTGCAAGCAAAGAGAGATAGAGAGAAGAGAGATAGGCAGAGAGAATGGATGAAACAGGGCCTCCAGCTGCTATAAACAAACTCCAGATGCATGCAGCACTCTGTGCATCTGCTTTACATGGGTAAAGGGCAGTCAAACCTGGGTCACTAGGCTTTGCAGGCAAGCATCTGAACAGCTGAGCCATCTCTCCAGCCCTATGATTCCTTTTTTGCAGATGAAGATATTAAGAAACAATCTCAGATGGAGCAGGGCTAGACCCTGGTATGTAGTACCTCTCCTCCACTCTGCATCACCTTCCTGCTGTGAGGGATGGTCTTACACTGAAAACCACTTCTGGGGTCAGAAAGTGACAAGTGCAGCATCAGGGTTTCCTTTCATTTCATTTGAATTTAACAAGCAAAACGATTTATAGGTGCCCCACTGCCAGCAGTAATGTCTTTTCCCCCAAATTCTTGCCTTTCTCTTCCATCCTTCCTTCTGTTCCCACTGCCTTCCTCCCTCCCTTCCTTTCTCCCTTTCTAACCCTCCCCTCCTCCTTCCTTCCCTCCCTCCTTCCTTCCTTCCATTCCCACATGCACATCAAGGGGCTGCTTGTACACATGTGATGATGTTAGGGTATATGGACGCTATGAAGACAGGTGAAGACTTTCACCTTGATGTAAAAGACAGCATTGGATCACAATAGACACAATAGACCTGTTTTTCAAGTCTCCTGGGATAAAGGAGACCCAGCACTTACACTACAGGCATTGGAATTTATGATACTGTTTGGGTTTTTTTTTTGTTTGTGTATGTAGCAAGCTAGCTAAGAAAAGGAGTTCATCAATTTTACCAATTAATTTATATCCTGGCACATACGTAGTTGGTACTCAGTAGTGACTGAAGACAAGAAAAGGAAGGAGGGGAGAAAGGAAATGAAGAATGGAGTTAAAATTCATGATGTTTAAGCCACCGAGTTTGTGGGGATGATTGACTGAATAGCAATAGGAAATTAATATAGTTTCACAGCAACTGAAATTTCAAATTTCCATACTCATTTCCTTCTCTTTATAGATGACTTAATTGATTTGCATCATTGTAATAGCAAATAAAACTGGCAGAAAGAGAAATTGGAAACCACCATATTTGACTCTTGTTTTATTAGCTCCTTTAAGTGGTCAGAGTTCAAATGCTTTCTGAAGACTGACTTAGTAGTAGCCGAGATTTGGGGTGTTGTAGGGCAGACTTTATCACATCTGATGTCTTCGCTAAGTGGAGACCCATTAAGAACATTATTTCTGTGAAATTAATTGACCAAATCTGCTATTTTCACCATCATTAGCCATCATGGTATTAATTGTGATAATGGAGAAAAGATGGCAATGTGAGGGAATCCAGACAGCATTATTCATATTTTGTGTTGGGGAAGAAATGAGCAAAGCAAGAGTCACAGGCTGATGCCTGCTGTGATGTCACTAGAGCACTCAGTGAACAGAAGCCATGCCATGGCAGGTCTCCAGACCCTCTCAGGCATGACTGTCACAGAGTCCTCTGGAACAGAAGCAATGGCAAGACACCTCCCTGCATCCTGGATGTGACTATCTGAGGCCACTGGAAAACCTCTCATTAAGACAATGCTCTGTTTGCTTCTGTCTCTCTTTAATCCCTGGGATTGTCATTTTGTTCATGAAATGAAGCACTTGGCACGTGTGGGTGCTCCTCCAGCAGGAAGCCTCCCAGCATTCATAGGAGCACACAAGGAAGAAGGCCAATGCCAGCTGACTCTGTCATCGAAGATCTTGAGGGTGGACCCAGCTGAGGCGTAAGACACAGAAGAAGGCTTGAACTTCCTTGTGAATAAATAATCTCTGATCCACCACAGACTGCGGCTTAAGGATTGATTCCAAGTTATATATCTTTAGCCCTTGTACATGAAAGTTAAAAGTCTGCTGAGCCGAGCATGGTGGTGCACACCTTTAATCCCAGCACTCGGGAGGCAGAGGTAGGAGGATCGCTGTGAGTTTGAGGCCAGCCTGGGACTACGGAGTGAATTCCAGGTCAGCCTGGGCTAGAGGGAGACCCTACCTCGAAAAAACAAAAACAAAGAAAGTCTGCTAAACTAAGCTTGCATCAGCATGGAGTCCTGAAAACTGTGGCTGTATTCATGCGTATTTTTTTTACTTATTTGCAAGGAGAAAGAAAGAGAGACAGAGAGAGAGAGAGAGAGAGAGAGAGAGAGAGAGAGAGAGAGAGAGAGAGAGAATGGGCACACCAGGGCCTCCAGTCACTGCAAATGAACTTCAGACACATGGGCCACTTTGTGCATGTGGATTTATGTGGGTGCTGGGGAATTGAACTTGGGTTGTTAGGCTTTGTGGGGAAGTGCCTTAAACAGCAGAGCTAGCTCTCCAGCCTTCGTGTGTATTTTTAATTATTTTGCCCTTGATTAACTTTTTACTAGTCCCATACCAGTATTGTGGTTTGAATGTAAAATGACCCCCAAGGGCTCATGTGTTTGAACACTTGGTCCCCAGCTGGTGACGCTGTTTGGGAAGGTTATAGACTCTTTAGGAGGTAGGGCCTTGCTAGGAGGAAGTGGGTCACTGGGGGGGGGGGGGATTGAGGTTTTCTAACCTGGCCCCGCTTTCCGTTCATCCTCTGTTTCCTGAGTGCAGACACAAGTGATCAGCTCTGTTTCCTGCTTCTGTTGTCACATCTTCTCCAAGATGAAGAGGATCCTGGAAAACTGAAAGCCACAAAAACCCTTTCCTTCCTTAAGTTGCTTCCGGTCAGGTTTGTTCACACAGTGAGAAAGTAACTAATACAAATGGGATTTAGTCTGGGCTCCACTGCGTTCAGTGGCATCCTCTTCATGTTTCCAGAAGCCATAAAGTTAGTTCTTATGCTTGGCTATAAAATTTCACCCCTGGTGCCCAATGGCTTTAAAGATGATTATGACCCACCGGTATGATGATCACCATACCTCCTGGGGGTCTTGAGACATCCGATACCCAGAAAACCTTGACCTGCTTAATAAGCTGGTTGATTCAGATGCACATTGTGGTGGAGGTTTAATCAAACTAAGGCTCCTTTCCGCTGTGCTGAGCAGTGTTTTGCAAGCACCTCAGATTCTAAGCTGAAAATAATGTAAACAAGCTTGTCCTGTTCTCATCATAACTGAGTCCTGTTGTGAGTCAGTCGGATATCTTACCAGACCACACCATGGGTAAAAGCCCCACTCTGAGCTAATAGCTTCTGTTGTCTACTTATTGCTCCCTGCCCGTACCCTAGTCATGTACCCCAGAAGTTTAACCCACCCCTAGTGTAAAGGATTCAAGAGGCTGTCACACTGCTTACCATATTGTCTATAAAACCTGCAAATGAACTCCAGATGCATGCACCACTTTGTGCATCTGGCTCTATGTGGGTTCTGGACAATCAGATTCGCTTGTTAGGCTTTGCAGGCAAGCACTTTAACTGTTAAACCATCTCTCCAGCCTGTTACTTTTATTTCCCAGAGTGTTATAGCAGTTATCAATAATAGGACAATAATGAGATAATACAAAATGATATGAAAAGTATTCAAAGATAGCCACTATGTTGTTTATGTAGATCCTATTGTATCTATCAGTTGTATAAAATATTTTGATCATGAATTCCCATTAATATTAATAGAATGGTTCCAAATTAAAAAAAAAACAAAAAAACCTTTGAGCGTTAGAACCCCCTGTCTAGGAGAGACTCAAACTTCCATATCTCAGGGCCCCTATCGAGCAGGCAAGATCAAGATCTGATGTCATCACCCTGTTTCCTTCTAACAGCAGTGAGAGTGTCTTCTCAGGAGAGGGAGGAATGTGAAAGGCTAGGTTAGCCACAGGCAGGCAGGTCTGCCCTAAAGGTGGGATGCTTTATCTCACATCAAACCCGTGCCAAAACCATCTTAGCTGCCCCTACTGTTCTAGTGAAGGGCTTAACTCACCCAATCAGATCCCTCTCAAATGCACACCCTCCCCCCTCTAAGCCAGGCCAATTGGCTGGGACCCCTGGCACAAACTTTTCTGGCACTCAAACTTCAATTGGAGCTCCTGGAGAAATGTTTTCGGTCTCTTCTCCTCACTGGCTCTGGCGCTGGACGCAACTCCACAGCTGAGTTCACCTGAGTAAGATTCCCTCTCTCCCACCCTTGCTGCCAGAGTGGGAAGGGACAGTCCTTATTATTGTGGGGTTTTTACCTTTGAATCGTTTTTAGATATGTGTGCCCTTTTAAAACTGCTTTTTATATTTTTTGGTGTCCAGGGTCCATGGTTGTTTTTTCTTCTGCCCCACCACCACCACAAGGTGAATTTTCTCTGATCTTCGGGTCACTTTCCCTCTCCTCTTTGGCCCTTTTATTTCTCTCATATCCCTGTCATATTTGAATATATTTTGTTTTTTTAAAAAAAGCCTCTGGGCTATCAGAGCTCAGCACTCAGGCTTTGGAAGTTATTCCTCTGAGTCCATGTCGACATGAATACATTTTCTGATCCTCCATTCTATCTCTGGTGCCATCTCTGTGTGACTCAGTTTCCCATACCAATACTACCAAGACTATTCCAGGGCCACAGGTTTCCTGCCCAGTCTTCCTCCTCCATAGGTGTAGTGGTTTGATCCAGGTGTCCCCCATAAACCTAATGTGTTTTGGATGCTGGATCCCCTGGAGCTGTGTTGGGGGCAGGCTTATGGGGGTTATAGCCAGCATCCCCTTGCCAGTGTGTGGCACACCTTCCTGCCGCTGTTTGCAGTGCTGTGGCAGAGGCGATGTCCACCCTCTGCTCATGCCATCATTTTCCCTACCATCATGGAGCTTCCCCTTGAGTCTATAAGCCTGATAAACCCATTCCTCCCATCAGCTGCTTTTTGTTGGGTTCTTTGTCATAGCAACAAGAAAGCTGATGACAACAGTTTTGGTACCAGACAGTGAGATCAATCCTTGCTGTTAGAACTCTGATCTGGTGGCTTTGGGCCCTTTGGAAGTGATCTGCAGGAGGAATGTGGAAGAATTTGAAACCTCAGCCTAAGCGGTGCCTTGCAGTGCTGTAAGTACAGCTTCATGGACCATTCTGGTGAGAGTTGAAAGACCTGACTGCAGTAAGGACTATGGACTGTGAGGTTTGGCTTACAAGGTGAGAAGGAACTTTTTCAGGACTGGTCTGAAGGCAATTCATGTGAGAGGCTTGCTTTGTTCTGCCTGCCTGTGTCCTGAGAACCTGTGCAGGGTTGCATTGTGTAGAAATGGACTGGTATGAACAGATGGAAATGTCATAGACAGAAATGAAATCTCTGGGCCAAAACTGCAGCCCATTCAGCTGCAATTGTTTGAGAGATGACAACCATTGAGATTGGGCCAGGTGATCTGGAACAGCAGGAAGGACACAGACTTTCAAATAAGGGGCCTGAATGCTGAAAGAGGTTTTCTCTCTTCAAAATTGGCTTTATTCTCTCCTGGATTGACAAATTGGTAGCCCACTTGGTACAATGAGTATAATAAATGCAAGAAAGAGGATTTGCAACATGGTTTTGGTTTTTTTTTTTTCGAAATGTCCATCGCAGCATGAAGCAGGTGTGTTGGATTACCTGCATAGAGGCCGATGGAGCCATGCAGATGAACCATGGGTTGCAGTGGAGACCCAGCGGAGATGCCAGGACTATGGGATGGCTGCCAAGGAGAGCTGCCGGTGCAGGATGAAGTTTTCCTGGAAACTCCAGAATGAATTATTGGACTTAGAGTTTGATGTTTGCCCCGTTTGTTTTAAATCTTGTATTGATTCAATTTGTGCTTGCTATGCCCAATGCCATCTTTTGTAGTATGAATGTTCTGTCCTATTATGGGTTTTTTTTTGGTATTCTGGCTCAGTTAAAGACCTTAGATTATGAAGATGTTTGAATATCATTAGAATGGATAAAAACTATGGGGATTTTAAAAGTTGGACTGGATGCATTGCATTTTATATTATGTATGGTTATCAGTGTCTGGGAGCCAGAGGTGGATTGTAGTGGTTTGATCCAGGTGCTTGCAAAACGTATGGTATGAGATCAATTCTCTAGTCACTCACAAAAAGCCAAATAGACATTTGTTTGCAGTGGCTAAGAAACCCTGGTGTGCCCCTACCAACACATTCATGAAAATAAATAAATAAATGTTTTTAGAAGTACCAAGTATTATCTGAGTTTTGGGTTGCCAGCACCAGAGCTAAAAAAGCCACAGTTTTCCTGACAAAGAAATAGGTTCCTGATAAACGAGTGAGTCTCCTGTCCTGACTGGGATGTTGTCATTACCCATTTGTCCCTCATCGCTCTTGAATGACCACCTTGGTGATGTTCATTCCCAGCACGAGCTGAAGAAAGTTTTTTCATATGGAGCTGATTTCATCTTGGTCCACTGAGGCTCTGACCACACAGACATCTCTTTTGGGGCCATGAAGCTGCTCTTGGGCCATCTGGAACTGGCTGCATCTCTTGCAGGCTGTGGGAGCCACAGCACTCTTCTCTCATGCATGGTGGGAGCCTGATGACAATGACAGGCTGCTGATGTGTCCCCACCAGCCTTCCTAGACCTCCTCATCACTTTGGTGACATCACCCAGGCCAGCAAGTCAGGCAGAATCAGAAGATAACAAAAGAGAGCTGAATCCTGGGCTTCCAGGTGCCACGCTGACAGGGAAGCTACGCCTCTGCAAGCAGTTGAAAGCAATTATTGAAATCAATTTAAATTCTAAATACACTGAATTTCAGAGAGAGAGAAAAAAAGTTGCAATGAAATGACACTTTCATGAAAAATGTATGAGATTGTTTCCAGTAATCATAGATCAGTGAGGATATGTTTCTTTCATTGGCCATTAATTTATATCAATTATTTATTGAGTCCTGTGATGCTGTATGCTCAGAGACACTTAGCACTGTGTGCTTAAGTGTGTTCTTTAAAGGGACAGACTATAGATACCTTGAGATTATTTTCTGCCATGATTGGCATGGGAAAAGGAATCTGTCATTGGGAAATCAATCAAGCTGATTCTTCGGTAGTTATCTCCCCATCCTCTACCCCCTAAAGTTAGGCTGAGAATTTTTACAGCTTTTTTTGCTATTAGCTTCTCCAGTTCCATAAAAGATGCCCATTTTAAGAGCATCTGTAGTGACCTAAAGTGACAGATATGGTAGAAATCAGGCAGGCTCATCGGGTAACCCGCCATCATATATAATTACAAGCTTGAACCTCCTCAGGTCCCTTCATGACATTTGATCACAAAAGAATTCCGTGAAGGATCCTCAGTCCCTGGGCAATATGTAAGTCAAAACTCACACCCAGCCACTTAGTTAATATATGCTATTTTGTTCTTTCTAACTTTGTGCTATTTTCTGGTTTTGACTGTTTCATGACTTTAAAAATGACTGCGCTATACTGAAAATTATTAACGGCTTTTCTCATTGCTATGACAGAAAATAAAACAGTGTAAGGGAGGAAAGTTCTACTCTGACTCACTTTGCAGGGGATGCAGTCCATCATGGCAGGACAGGCATGCTGGCAGGAGCAGGAGGTGGTTGGTCACACTGAATCCACAGTCAGGAAACTGAGAGCCATGAACGCTGGTGCTCAACTACGGATCTCCTTTTCATTCAGTCCAGAACCTCAGTCCATGCAATGGCGACACCTACAGTTAGGGTGGGTCTTCTCATCTCCATTAACCTAATCTAGGAACGTCCTCACAGACATGCCCAGAGGTTTGTCTCCTAAATGCCTCTAGATCATGTTGATATCCCAGAATACATTTTGTTTTTTTACTTTCTGGAGGACATGATATGCAAAAATGGTGAAGATGTCTCAATGATGAGAGAAGTTGTGCTGGCATCATGGGCGGTGGCTGGAATGAGTTACTCGCATGGACCCGAGAACTGGGAAAACTATACTCACGGGTGGGTCTCTGTGCTGCATTCCAACCATACTCCAAGCTCCCTTGGCCTCCCTGGTGTACTTGCACCCCATCTCCCTGCTGACCAGTACACCTCTTCTCTCTGCCCAGGCCCACAGACCTGATTCTCACAGCAGGCTTCATCCCCTCAGCGATGGCTTGTTCTCTCACCCTGCTGTTTTCGCTCCCCTTTTCTTGACCTGGTAAATTCTCCACTTTTGAAGGGTCCATGTCACACAAAACATTTCTGTTTTAAGGACCTGTCCCTTGCTGTTCTTCCTGGCCATAACTGCCAGCATTTTTCAGACACCCTGCTAGTAAGTAACTCCTAGGAAAACAATGTCTGGTGCATTCCAGTATTCCCAAGGCAGTCACGTAGGAAGGGCTTACTATATGTACAGTAGCTCAGTCACACAATCAACAAGTAGCAAAGAAATCCTGGGGGTACCTAGAAGAAAACTGTACCATGAGGACGATAGCATTAGAAATGCTTCATTGGTTGGAGGCTGGAGAGATGGCTCAGCAGTTAAGGCACTTGTCTCCAGAGCCTAAGGACTCAAGTTCAATTCCCTGGTACCCATGTAGGCCAGATGCACAAAGTGGTGCATGCATGTGGAGTTCATTTGCAGTGGCTAGAGGCCCTGGTAGGCCCATATTCTCTCTCTCTCTCTCTCTCTCTCTCTCTCTCTCTCTCTCTCTCTCTCTCTCTCTCTACCTCTGCTTGCAAATAAGTAAATAATGTTTTTTAAAAAAGAGATGCTTCATTGCTTTCAAATCACAGGATTTGAATTCTTTTTCTTCAAACGATTCACACACTGGGTTTCTTCTCCAAACTTTCTATTCTTTTTGGTGTGTGTGCACATGCATTTTTGTATGTTAGAATGCAGGTTTGCACATGCTACAGAGCACATGTGGCAGTTAGGGACAACCATATTGTTATTGGTCCTTGCCTTCTACCTTGTTCAAAACGGGGTCTCTCATTGTTCACCTCTGTGTTTTCCAGCTTCCTTGGCACATGAGCTTCTAGGGGGTTTTCCTGTCTCTGGGTCCCATCTTTCTATAAGTGCACTAGGATTACAGATGCTTGTACTACTGTGACTGGCTGGGGATCCAAACTCAGGTATTCATGCTAGCCCTGCCAGCACTTGATCCACTGAGCTCTCTCCCCAGGCCCCTTCTCCAAACTTTCCCACAAGGGTAGTTTTGTTTCAAATTAAATTAATTAGTAACAATAGCAATAACCTAGGAAAAATTACAAAACTGGGGCTGGGATGTTGCTCAGTTGAAAGACGGCTTACCTAGCATGCACAAAGCCTTGGGTTGGATCCCCAGCATTGCATAACTGGGTACAGGTGTGCAAGCAGGAGGATCAGAAGTTCAAGGTCATCTTCAGATACACAGTGATTTCAGAACAATTTGAGCTACGTGAGACCCTGTCTAAAAAATAAATAAGAAAAAAGAATAAGAAAAGATTTTAAATAACAGAACTGGAGACCTGATTCTTTAAAAGACTCTAAACACATAATGTGATGAAATCGCAACTTCATTCCATCAGGGAAATGGATTGCAAATGGGAGGTAACAAAACTGAAAATAATAACATCTTATATTTAAATAGATCCTTGTCAGTTATAAAGTATTTTAGAATTTAAGAAGCCCTTTTATTTGCTCATATTTCAGTTAAGTGATACAATAAATAATAGTTAACCCAGTCATGTGGCATTACATGGAATGAGTAGGCCCAGAGGGATCCCACTGAGACAAGCAGCCTTAAAGCCAGACTGTGGGGCCCAGAGCAAGTCCCTTGACTTCTGCCTCAGTTCCTCCCCAATGCACTGAGTCTGATGCTTGCCTTCCATATCATGAAGTCCAGATGAGTTGATGCTGTGATTCTCATTCTAGGATGCAGATTCTCATTCTGCATATCACCATCATTAGGGAGCTTTGAAAAAAGCCCAGGCTACCAATGCTGGTTGATTGTAGGTGTCAACAGAATAGCATCAAGAAACACCCAGAGAGTGATATGAACTACCTCTGGCTGTGTCTGGGAGACATTTCTCGAGATCTCATGGGAATCAGGCAAAGAATGTTCTGCTTCATTGTGGCACCATCTAAACAGTAGGGTCCTCAAAGGGAAAACCCCTCCCCCATCTCACCCCTCAGCTGGGCCACCCTTCTCCCACTCTGGAACATGAGAACTCCAGGCTCTCCAGACTTAACTCTAGGACACCAGCCCCCTTCTGCTCCTCAGGTCTCTGACCTTGGACTGAGAGTTCCACCATTGGCTTCTCTGGATCTGAGGCTTTGGGACTTAGGCCAGGACATGCTCTAGCACCCAGGGTTTCAGCTTGCAGAGGGCCGGGAAATCACGTGGCTCAGTTCTTCTAACAAATTATATGTATATAAATACAATATATATTAGATCAATGATGGGCAATAGGTAGATGATAGACAAACAAGCGATAGATTGGTTGATTGATAGATAATAGATACAGTGCACCCTTTGATAGCTCAGCTGGTAGAGCGGAGGACTGTAGACTCGATAATAGATACATAGACAGATTCATAGATACATAATGATAGATGGTAGTTAGATAAATAGACCAGAAACAAATAGATAGAAAGAAAAGTAAAGAAGGAAGAAAAGCAGACAGATAGGCAGACATCCTATTGGTTCTGTGTGTCTGGAGAAAACTGATTGATACACCACCCTAACCAATGGCAATGGAGTACTTGGCAGATCTTAACCATGCAGGCATCATCATCTCGGTCTCCCAGGCCATCCTGATGGGCAGGCAGTGAGAGCTGAGACGCAGATGGTGCCTGGCACAGGCTCTGCAGTGCTCATTCTAGGTGACTGACTGCTCTTTGTGCTGAAAAGCTTTACTAGCTGATGTGTCTGGAACCACCCTGGGACAGGGCTTCAGGAAGACATTAGAGTTCCACTCTACTGATTTTCCTTTTATTTTAGCTCTTCTTGTGGGAAAGCTTTTGAAAATGTTTTGTACATACTGTTCTTTATCATTAACCTTTAAAATGTACACAAGGGACTATCCATTAGAAAAGAGGAGAACAAAGCTGGGCCGGGTGGCACACACCTGGAAGCCCAGCACTCAGGAGGCTGAGGCAGGAGAATTTTGAGTTTGAGGTCAGCAGAGCAGATCCAATCTCATAAGACAGAAAAGGCAAAGAAAAGAGCACAAAGAGGCAATGAATCCTCCTCCTTTAATCCCACGCTGGATGTGGGGCTATTACATGGAAACTTATAGAAATAAACAATGTGTAGATTTTAAACCACATGCTGTGCTAGGTAGGGGGTTGAAATCATGGCATCCAAACACATCCTGCCCAGGACATAAATCCTTTTGCCCAGTGTGCCCAGGCCATGCATGCCACCCACCTGAGAATCATCAGGTAGGCATCCCAGCCTTCAGATCCTTACTGTAGGGTATGTGTTCCAGGCACATTCCTTTGGCTTAATCATGACCTTAAATTATCAGAGCACTGATGCTGGTGATGGAGCTCTGCCAAAGGGAACTATACAGTGCTCCCTTTAAGTGAAAAGGCGAAAGTTCTTGAAATAACAAGGGAAGAAAAAATGTATAGTGATGTTGCCAAAACCTAGAGTAACAACAACCATCCATGAAACTGAGAAAGGAAAAGCAATCCATGCTAATTTTGCTGTAACACCTCACACTACAAATATAGCCATGGCGTGAGGTCCATAAACAAGCATACGGAGGAACTACTATATCAGCATGCTGTGTCCATGTATGGATTTTGGTAAATATGTCTGTCATAGTCAGCCAAATGCTGCTGGGATGAATCTCCAAACTAGGCACAATTTGGGGGAGGAAAGTATTTATTTGTAGCTAGAGATATATAGGGGAAGTTCCAAAATGCAAAAGAGACTGCTCCCCTTTCACAGGTATGAGCAGAGAGAAAAGCCCATCACCAACACAACACACACAGAACAGCAAACAGGCAGGAGCCAAGAAGAGAATTTCTTCCCCTTTGTATAGCCTTAGGATGGGGTCTTGCAACCCTATCCCAGACTTAATGGCTTCCTGAGTCTCTGGAATTTCCTTCCTGCACTGCCCACACAGGAAAGGATGTTTACTTCTACCTCCTTTGAGCTTCTTTACATCCTGCCACCTACTGAGAGGCTGCCTTCCTGTGAACATCCTCAGAGACCCACCCAAGATTACTTGAAAGGTCAAGTTGACATCAAAACTTAACCATCGCAATGTCCAAAATCAGGTCATTCAAAATAAATTTTATTTCCCCTTTAATATTTACATTTAACTAAAGTATTTTGTATCAAATGTACTTCGAAGACTTACTATTCTATATTAGAATGTATTAAATATATTTAACCTTGCCTCCTCTTTTTTGAGCAATAAATATGCTATTCCAAGTTTCTCTATATAATTGCATGGTGATAAAAACACATTCATTTGCTTATCAATTTTTTTCTTTTTTTTATTGTTCATAACGAGTTACATTGTTTAGTGGGCCAACCATGAGTTGTTATCCCCAATTTCCTGTTGCCCCCCTCCCCCATCCCCAGTCAGCTGGATATCCTCCTCCGTGGGCCTTCTGGATCAGTCTTTGTGGTAGGGGACCATGGATAGCTCATTCTTCAGCCGGGCTCTCGTGTCTCAAGTGTGTAGTTACTGAGGGTTGCCAGGTCTCTGCTATTCTCCCCCACCACGGCTCTCACAATCTTTCCGCCCCCTCTTCCGCTCAGTTCCCTGAGTCGTGGTGGGTGAGTATTGAGGCTGCTATGGTGATGTGAGCTTAGGGGTTTTTGTGTCGAGATTCGTTGGTTTCTGTCACACTGGCTTTATCAATTTTTTTCATTGCACAAATATTTCTGCACTAAGTGCTATTCAACAACAAAGGACACAGAACACAGAAGGAAACTCCTGGTCACTCTTTCCAAAGGGAGGAAGAGATGACCATAACCCAAAGGTAAATATGTAGGTTGTAGGATGATGGATAGGATGATCGGGAACCTGAGTCAGCATGGGGGAGAGGACCACATGTTAACTGGGTGATCAAGTGCTGAGCTTACACCTGGCATGAACAGTGGATGACAGAGTGATCCAAGCAGACACTTGGGGGAGATCAATGGTGTCAAGGTTGTCAAGTGACTGAGCCACACTTGTGCCTGGGGTGGAGCATCCAAGGGGCACAGTGAATGCAGGATTTTACCCCAAGTTTTGAGCAAAAAGGCATGACACCTCCTGTAAGAGTGGTTCCAGGTGCTTGGGAAAAGTAGAAAGCAGACATGGCTGAAGGTGAGAGGCCTTGGAGGTGATTGCTATGCCCAGTGGTGGTAATAGTGGACCTGGTGCGAAATGCTTTGTCATGAGAAACGCCATGCTGGTTTCCACGGTGGCTCTGTCACGCTCTCTCTCCTGCCAGCAGCGAGCACGTGCCTTCTGTCCCTGGAATCCTCTCTGGATCTTTTACTTTTTAAAGCAGAAGAATGTAGAGTAACTGAAGAAGACCTCATCATAGACCTCTGGTTTCCACACGCTCACACATGCACATATATCCCCCCCCCACACACATGTGCCCATGCACTTACAAACAAGCATGCACACAGGCATGTACACCTCACCACATATGTACAAAGCCATTCTACTTGAAGAGATGCTCCACTTTGCCCTTGATGAATGGTCAGCCTCCATGAGTGATAGAAGAAGGAAGGCCTCTTGTTACCTGCCCTTCTCAGCCATGGGATACATGAGCCCAACATTAAGGATGTTAATTTCACAACAACCAGACCCTCTGTGCATTAGGAGACATTCTCCCCTCCCCGCGACATGTACTATAGTAAAGAAAAAATAGACACCAAAATGGATGTATAACTCTCAGCATAAATGGGACTCAAGCCTACACAGCTACTCCCCAACAGATGAACTTCTCAAAGGAACTCAAACCAAGAAATATAGCAGTTTAGAAATTTCTTCACCCAAAGCCTGAGATGCCCAAAGGGTTAGTAAAAGCCTCACACTCCAATAAAAATGAAAGTCACAGCCTTCAAGTAGCATTCCCTATCAAGGTGATTTCAAGGTTGTGGGTAAAGAAGTGTGATATTGTTTGACCCTTTGGGGCAAAGTGGTCCATTAGGCTCCCTCAGCAACACGGTAGGTGTGCAGTTAAAAGCCAAGACAGGACACAGAAAGTGGGCACCTGCCATCCAGAGAGCAGAGAGGAAAAGTAATTTAGCAAGTCCTTGTGCCACAGGCATTTAGAAATCTCTGCCCTCAGATGTGCATTAATACTCATTTGATTTCCATCTGGCTTTTGAAAACTATAAAGCCGAATCTAAGAGTTATTTTCTGAACTAAGTTGGTTGTGACACTGAAGTTCTTCCAGACTTCACAAAACTGAGAAAGGAGACTTGGGGTAGAATTGAAGAATGGTGTCTGCAGCCAGCTTCCTACATACCCTGGCTGCACAGACTCCTGTCCGTGCCACCCAGGAGGCTGACATTCCCTGAGCACCCAACATGCTGACGCCAAGCATCACTTTACTTTGCTTACTGTGTTTTGTCTCTGTCAACTTACAAAGAAAATATGATTCCCATTTTCCAGATTACATAAACAAGGCTCCGATACAGGGCCTGAGGTTGTCTTGGTCACAAATTGCAGGATTTCAACACAAGTCATCTGCCTCCTTTGCTGAGACAATGCAAGGATCAGTATACATGCACTGTTCAACACAGTCGGCTCAGTGGCCATGTTATTATTATTACTAACTTAGCTGCAGGAATCCATCTGCCCATCCCGTTACATTATCCATGATAAGGTCGTCCAAAGGGGGCATCCATGAGACCCACAGATACCCTGAGAAGTATACGCAATGGATGTGATAAATTAAATCTGGAATGTTCCCCCACGGCCTATGTGTTGAAAAGGCTTGGTATGAGGGGCTTACTGGAAAGATTTTCAATCACAAAGCAATGACCTTGACGGGATATTAGGGTCATGTGAGGTTGCTCATCATTTGATCTTCATCATGACATTCTGACTCACAACAGACCCCAGAGCAACAGGACCACCTGATTCTGGACTGAAGCTTCCAAAACTGTGAGCAAAAAATAAACCTTTCCTCTTTTTAAGTTTCTTAACCTCAGATACTTATTATAGTCATAGAGAGCTGACTAACACAATGGGCAAAGTATAAGTAACATTCATAGAAAAGGGAAAGCAATGACCCCTCAACCAATAAAAATATACTTGGGCTGGAGAGATGACTCAGTAGTTAAGGCACTTGCCTACAAAACCTAACAACCTGAGTTTGATTCCCCAGTACCCACGTAAAGTCAGATGCACAAAGTGGTGCCTGCATTTGAAGTTCCTTTGCAGTAGCTGGAGGCTCTGGAGCTCCCATTCTCTCTGTCTCTCTTCTATCTCTCTGCTTGAAAATAAATAAATAAATAAATAATTTTAAAAATGTGCTCAAGATAATAGCTTCTCTTGTCAGGTGGTGATGACCATTAAGAGAAGAAGTAACAGTGGAGTGTTCAGCACTAGGTGAGACATCTCTATCACACCCTCCAAGGCTCAGGAACCATTGCTAAAGAGGTGATGGAAAGAATGTAAGAGTCAAAGGAAGGGGACGACTGCTTGCCATGCTGTCCTCCAGACACAAAGTGGCCTTGATATCTATGACTTCAGAGTGGCTGACGCTACCCACACCAGTCCTGCGTAATAGAGGGGAAAAAATTGATGGCATCAAAATAGATGAGTCTAAACCTGTGTGTGGTGGTACAGGCTTTTAATCCCAGTACTCAGGAGGCACAGGTAGGAGGATCACTGTGAGTTCAAGGCTACCCTGAGACTACATAGTGAATTCCAGGTCAGCCTGGGCTAGAGTGAGAACCTACCTCAAAAAACCAAAAAATTAGAGGCTAGGTGAAAAGAAAAAAGGAGAACTGGGAAGGGAGGAAGGGTTAGTGGTGGGACAGGGTAATTATCATGGCTTATTATCTATATTTATGGATTCATGGAAGTTTTCAATAGAAAGTTAATATGCTCAAGATAATCAAGAAAACAAAAACAAAGATACGATTTGACCTACAAGATTAGCAAAGATCAGAGACTCAGATAATCCATTGTTGTTGGGGGAAGACCTCATTTTCAGTCTGAAAATTGGCTGCTCCTCCAAGGTGGGAAGCTAGGCAGTGACTATCGAGGTTTATGAGGATGGATCCACCCAGAAGGCCTGGTCTCACATGGCTCTGTGCTGAAAGCAGTTCAGGTACTACGATTTTCAATAGGAAAAGGTCAAAGGCCAAACATAAGACCGAAGTGCCCCTCAGTAGGGAGTCACATGACTGAAGGCCAGTGTGTGTGCCATGGTGTGCGCACTGAGTACTAAGGAATTCATGCATTTAACAAAGGGTTAAGTCCCACTCACTATTCACTAGAGGGATTTAAAAATACTGCATTTGGGGGCTGGCAAGATGGCTCAGCAGTTAAGGCACGTGCCTGTAAAGGACCCGGGTTCAATTCCCGAGTGCCCACAGAAAACCAGATACATAAGGGGTCCTGTTGGCCTGCACACTTTTGCACGTTGCTGGTGAGGGCATCTGCCCTGTTGCTCCCATCCTTCACTGACACTGGAACCCAGTTTCTTCAGCCTCCCAAGAATGAAGACTAGCAGCTCTCCAAAACCTACAGCTCTCCTCCAAGCCTTCAGTGCCAGATTGGGTCTGCTGAGGTATAGAGCCTAAGCTTGTAGATAGATGTTAGACTACCCAGTTTATATCCCATAATCCCATCTAATAAATCCTCCTTGTAATACATATATACACACAATAATATATATGGTCACATATGGCCAAATGTACTGAGAGGCCCTGTTACCTAAGCATGCTTAGAGTGGAGACTGGTAAGAGCTAATGGTAATAAACCCTTAAATTAGCTGAGCTCAGTTCCACTCCAGTCTTCAGAGAGAGCTCACTGATCACCTGATTGCCTTAGAAATATATGTAACAGCCCAGCCAGGGTGACTCAGCCTGCCTGTCTCCTTTGCTGGCTGTGCATTCTGCCCTGTCCTGTGAACCTGGCACCACACACTTGCCCCAGACAATGTCGTCCCAGGTTTCACATTTCATTGGGATGTCTTGGATTTTCCTTCTATGATAAAAAGTGTGGCCAGGAGGGAGGTCCCTGAGGCCCCCAAAACATTACAGGCCATTGCCAAAGCTCTTGGTTGCCCACCAGAAGTAGATAATAGTAAGACCCTATTGATGAAGACCACTATTCTTGGGCTGCAGGTCACTGAGAAATCAAGCTGGAGCTGATTAACCAGCTGACAGAAAGCTGGAAAAAGCTATGGCTGCATGCAGTCCTATGGGAGAAAGAAGTCATCAATGGTGGTGAACAGCAGTGGACCTTGCAAGCCTTAAGACTGGCCAGCCAGGCCAAATGTGCCAAGTGGGGCAATAGTGGCACATCTATTATGGGGGAAACCAACTGTTCTCTAAGTGGACTGGAGGCCCGTTCCACAGGAGGGAAAGCAGGCCTGGTACTGAAGACCTAGTCAAAAGCCTATGGTGGGGGAGGTCATGAGCCCCAGGGGAGTAACACCTGCTGTTGTCTGGCTAACATATATTATGCCCACCAAACTGCCTTACAAGCCCCTTTTTTAAAAAATGAGCATACCCATGTAATAATGTTACTCTCACTCTTGTCTAGAGAAGCTTCTCTTTTCAGATGGCAGTGACCACTGGGATAACTCAAAAGACACCACAGTGCTGAGAAGTGACAGTGGAGTGTTCAGCACTGGGACATCTCTATCACACTTCCTGAGGCTCAGGGTCTATTGTGGAGAAGGTGGAGGAAAGAATATGAGTCAAAGGAGGGCTGAAGAGATGGCTTAGCGGTTAAGGCGTTTGCCTGCAATGCAGAAGGACCAGAGTTCAATTCCCCAGTGCCCACGTAAAGCCAGATACACAAGAGGGCTCATGTGTCTGGAGTTCATCTGCAGTGGCTGGAGGCCCTGTCGTGCCCATTCTCTCTGTCTCTCTCTATCTGCCTCTCTCTCTCAAATAAATAAATAAAATATTTTTTAAAAGAGTCAAAGGAAGGGAGGACTGCTTACAACAAAACTTCCAGACACAAAATGGCCTTGACATTCATGACTTCGCAGTGCCTGATAATACCTACACATAATGGGAGGAAAGATGATGACACCGAAACAAAACAGAGACTAATTGAGAGGAAGAAGAGACATGAGGGAGGGTGGGGAGGGAATCATAATGGTTTATTGTCTATAATTATAGAAGCTATCAATAAAAAGTTAAAGTGTGGCTGGGCATGCTGGCACATGCCTTTAATCCTAGCACTTTATAGGCAGATGTAGGAGGATCTTCATGAGTTCGAGGCCAGCCTGGGACTACAGAGTGAATTTTAGGTCAGCCTGGGCTAGAGTGATACCCTACCTTGAAAAGCCAAGAAAAAAAATGTACGAAACATCGATGAATGGATAATGAATGTATAATGAAGATATGTTACATTTACACAACAGTTTTACTCAGCTGTGGAAAGCACTGGGCTCTGAACAGAGTTCTGAGAAGAACTCAAGCTCTGAAATCCACAGGATGCTGGGAAATAGAATGTCGGTGCCTGTTGAGGGGCTCAGGGAACACAAGGGAAGGAGAATGCCCCCAGCACACAAGTCTCGGCCACTTAGATGCTGGTGGTACAAGTAAACACCACTTTCTACACCATTTTTGCAGAGAGGCATCCCTTCTTGATTGAATTTCCTGTTATAGAAAACTAATTTTTTATTGAGAATAACAAATTGTCCTTAGTAATCTTTGATATACTTTTCTCTCTGCTTCCAAGAATGTATTTAATCAATGAACACCGTCAGTTCAAAGAAAAGAAGTCATAGGTCCTCTGGTGTGGATGTCATGACCAGATGTTGTTTCAGGGGCAGATCCCAAAAGGCAAAGCTCTTGGCCCTTCTTTCCACAAAATCCGTTGTTTGGACTTTTTAAATTTATAAAACTACTCACTGGCAGATGCCTAAGAAGCCAGTGTGGGCAACATGTGACCCTCAAGCAATTATCACACTGGGCAAAAATCCATATAATTGTGTGCATTAAAACACTTGGATGCAACTGGTTGAGGTAGCACATAACTTTAATCCCAGTTGTCCAGAGATGGAGACAGGAGGATCAGAAGTTCAAGGCCAGCCTCAGCTATATAGCAAGTTTTAGACTAGCCTGGGCTACATGAGACCTTATCTCAAAAATGCAAAACAAAGAAGCAAGAAAAAGAAAATCACATTGACAAAGGCTGCTTCTCAGAACTCAGGGCAGCAGGAATGCTCATTCACTGGCGCCACCACCGTGGAGTGCAGCTTGTGTTTCTACAGAATGGAACCTATTTATCACACAGCATGGAAGTTTCCACTCGCCCACTGGTGATCATCTGAGTCAGGAGTGAAGTCTGCCCATCTGTACAAAAACCTGAGCATGAAGGTTCACAGTGGCTTTGCCCATGATCTCAGGAGTAACTAGGATGTCCTTCAGTAGAGGATGTGGTACCTCCAGACAGTGGAAGATAATTCAATGCTGAAAAATTAGCTGCCGCCTGGAAATAGATTTGACAGATCCATCACCTAAGTAGACAAGGGCGAATATCACATGATTGTTTCGTAGATGCAGAGAAGGCCTTCAACAATATATAATGTTCCTTTATGATTAAAACACTGCAGAGACCAGGATGGAAGGCTCATTTTGCAAAATAATAAGGGCTCTATATGATAGATATAAAGCCCATATATGGGGAAAAAAACTTGGCACACGCCCACTAAGGTCTAGAACAAAACAGGGGTGTCCACTCTCTCTACTGCTTTTCAACATAGTCCTTGAAGTCTTAGCTCAGACAATAAGAGAAATAAAAAGAGGGCGTTAAACTGGAAAGGAAGATGTCAAGCGAGTCTTATTTACAGATGATATGATTCTATAGATGTAAGTGACTGAAGGGCTCTACCAAAGAACTCTTAGAAGTGACACAATCTTTCAGCAAAGTGACAGGATATAAAATCCACACATATAAGCAGCTGCCTTATCATATACATCATATATATCATAGATCATATACATCATATATGACAAACATATGGAGAAAGAAATCAAGGAAGCTGTCCCATTTACAATAGCCACAAACATTTAAATATCTTGAAATATCCCCAGCCAAGGAAATGAAAGACCTCTCCAATGAAAGCATGAAGGAAAAACGGAGGGATTCACAAGAAGATGGGATGACCCCCCCATATTCATGACTCAGAAGAATTAATATCATGAAAAGGCCATCCTACCCAAAGCAATATACAGATTGAGTGCAATTCCAATCAAAATCCCAGCACCTTTCTTCACATAAATAGATAAAGTCTCCAAATTCACATGGAATCATAAAAGGATTCAGATAGTCAAATATGTCCTCACCAGAAGAATCTACTGTTGGTATTGTGGCTGACTTCAAGATCAAATACAGTAATAAAAACCAGCATGGCACTGATACAAAATAGATCCATGGAATAGAAGATCCATGTATAAATTCTAGTAACTAAAGCTACCTGATCTCTGACAAAGAGACCCAAAAAAATGCACACTGGAGAGAAAATTTTTTTAGCATTTTTCACAAATGGTGCTGGTTTACCATGGTGAAAGAATAAAACTAGACCCTCTCTCTCACACCCTGCACAAAAATCAACTCCAAATTAATCAAGGACTTTAAGATAAGACCTGAAACTCAAAACAACTAGAAGAAAAAGCAAGGAGAACACTTCCAAGATGTAGAAACATAGGGAAAACCTTTCTCTTTTTTAGGGAAGGAAAGGGTTTGTTTTGGCTTACAGTTCCAGGCGGTAGAGTCCCTAGTGACAAGGAAAGTGTGACAGGAACAGGAAAGCAGTCCCCCATCACCACACCAGCAGGGAGGAAGGAGAAAGAGATGGACGCTTGAACTCAGCTAGCTTTCTCCTTTTCTGAAACTTCTTTCAAATGCCAAAACAGAACACAATGGAATTATTTAGCTATCTGTAAATACTCGAGAGTTTCAAAGATACCGTTAAGGTGACAAGTAAGGAGTTTAGGTTTTATTAATCCAACATGGGTTGAGCATCTCAGTTAGGGTCTATGCTTTCAAAAGTTATGTGAAGGAGGGCTCAGCATTTGAAGGTGCTTGCTTGCAAAGCCTGAAGACCTGGGTTCAATTCCACAGCACTCATGTAAAGCCAGAGGCACAAAATAGCACGGGTCTAGACCTTTCTCTCTCTGTCTGTCTCTCTCTGTCTGTCTCTCTGTGTCTGTCTGTCTGTCTCTCCTTGCAAATAAACATATTAAGAAAGAAATAATTTTAGTAAATGGGAGATGCAGTGGTGAGCACAGCTGAATATAAAAACATGAAGGTAGCTGACAGAACATAGGATGTGATTAACTTAAAAGCTAATTTTAAGTGAGGACTAGATGCTCCTGGACTGTAACACAGCGGCTTTTGGCTTTTTCATCTCACCAGAGGAGGGAGAAAGAACATCAATAGGCTGATGAAGGAAAGGAAGGGAGAATAAACTACAGCATCACTAAGGTGGATACTTGAGGAAGAAAAATGGTGTATGAGCTACACAGTGGTACCCTATCTTTCTATCTATCTATCTATCTATCTATCTATCTATCATCTATCTATCTATCTATCTATCTATCTATCTATCTATCTATCTATCTGTTTCCAATTGTCAATTAACCTGGTGCCTCCTGTTTTCAAATTATTCACACAGAATAACTGAAGGGCTGGTCTTTGAAGACTCCAAAGACATCCTGAGAGTTTTCAGGTCCATAAATAATGGGGTTGATTAAAAATAGGTCATTCGAATCTATCTAATTGCTTTCTATTTTTAATGTAAATTCTTTCATTGATTTTGTTTTAAAAAAAAATGGGCAGCCCATTTAAATACATTAATCATGACCCTGAAAGTGAGTTGGTATTGCAAAAAGCCCGAGGTGAAGAATAAAAAGCAATTTCCCACCACATGAAACTGGAGCAAAAACGTCACCAAGGGCAGACGTAGCCTGCTTGTCCCATTTCTGGGTGAGGTTGGGAGGTGAGGTGTGGGATGCTGAGCCTGACCCAACTGTGACAATGGCTTTGGGGCGTTGGGACCCTCGTGTCTCCAAGGGAGAAGAGGGTTCTAATTTTGTAGAAGCTAAGTAGAAGGACGTGATTTGGCCATCTGTGGGGGTTATTTTTATTTACTTTTTTGTTTTGTTTTTTCCAAGGTAGGGTCTTACTCTAGCCCAGACTGACCTGGAATTCAATCTGTTGTTTCAGACTGGCCTCAAACTCACAGCATCCCCCCACACACACACACATACACACACACACACACACACACACACACACACCTCTGCCTCCCAAGTGCTAGGGGACTAAAGGCATGTGCCACCATGCCTGGCTCCTAATTTTTATTTTAATTAGCTACAAAGTAATGGGTTTCATTATGGCATTTTCATTCCTGTATGTTATACACTATGTTCTTACTCATCTGGAATTTAGTTTTGAGGTGAGAAATTGCTGACTGCTTGCCATCTTTTGATGATGCTGGCCTGTGAACTTTGCCACGTTCCCACCTGAAGTTCAAGGTCCTCTCTAAATGCTCCCCTTATTAACCCTTTGTAATGTTTAATTCAACTATTTCCATTTTGCACTTGGCCAAGTTAATTTCCTTGTGTTAGTCTTTTGTCAAAGAACTGTTTTATTTCTTCATATCTAAATTTTTAAAAAGTATTTTCCTTTATGTTCTCTAACTTTGGTCTTCGTTCTTTTTTTTTTTTTTTTTTTTTTTTTTTTTTTTTTTTTTTTTTTTTTTTTTTTTTTTTTTTGAGGTAGGATCTCACTCTAACCCAGACTGACCTGGAACTTACTATGTACTCTCAGGCTGGCCTCAAACTCATGGCAATCCTCCTGCCTCTGCCTCCCAAGTGCTGGGATTAAAGGCATGTGCCAACACACCCAGCTGGTGTTCATTGTTGGAAAGACTTCTTGGCCTGGCCTCTTTATTGTACTGAAAAGATTGTTTAACAATGTAAAATTATTTTATATTGTAAGGTCTATAAACATATACACAAAATGTCTTCTAAGTCAACCAAATATAAAAGTGTAAAATAATTGATTATGAAACAATATATACATGTAAATATAAATAAGATAAATATCGAAGCTCAGCAACTTTATAAAAAAACAGAATGAAAGAGAGACAAAGGCCTGGCTCCATAGTGGAGCACTTGCCTAGAGTGTGCAGGCCTGAATTCAATCCCCAAGCAGGACCAAAAAACACATAAAATTTTTTAAAAAATCTCTATAAGAAATACAGAAAATTGTTTAAAAAAAAAGGGGGGGTGGAGAGATGGCTCAGCGGTTAAGGCACTTGCCTCCAGTGCCTAAGGCCCTGGGTTCAATTCCCCAGGTCCCACATAAGCCAGACCCACAAGGTGGTGGCCCTGGTGCGTTCTCTCTCTCTCTCTCTCTCTCTCTCTCTCTCTCTCTCTCCTTGAAAATGAATAAATAAAATACTTAAAAAAAGAAATACAGAAAAGTGGGCTGGAAAGATTGCTCAGTGGTTAAAGCTCTTACTCATAAATACTGATGGCCTGAGGTTCAATTCCCTAGTAAAGCCACACTCACAAAGTGGGACATGTATCTGGAGTTCAGAGTGGCAGGAGGCCCCAGCATGTCTCTCTCTCTCTCTCTCTCTCTCTCTCTCTCTCTCTCTCTCTCCATACACATATACTGTAGTCAGCTTCTCATTCCTGTGCAGAAAGAACCCAGTGAAAGCAGCTGATGGGAGCACAGGGTTTATTTTGAGTTACAGATAGGAGGGGAGACTCCACCATGGCAGGGAAAATGATGGCATGAGCAGAGGGTGGACCTCACCTCCGCCACAGCACTGCAAACAGGGGCAGGAATGTGTGCCAAACACTGACAAGGGGAAGCTGGCTATAACCTCCATAAGCCCGTCCCCATCAACACAGCTCCAACAAGGTTCCAATTCCCAAACTGCCATAAACTGGGGATCAAGCATTCAAAAGACATTCATTTATGGGGGACACCTGGATCAAGCCATTACATATATATCTCAAATAAGTAAAATGCTAAAAATGAAATGAGGAAAGTTGAAGAATCATAGGCACAATGAGCAAAAGAACTCAAATTTTGAAGTGCTGATGAACACTAGAATTTAAAGCAGATGTCAAATAATAGTAGAACATATTTTAGAAATTGGGAAAGAGAAATAATTTTAACTGAAGGAAAAATTACATTATGAGGTTGATTATACATTGTCAAAGTGGAGAGTATTAGGAAGTTTGATATTGGCACACATAATTGGAGCCTTATTTTCAAAATTGTGTCAAAAATTTTTCCTTATCAAAGAATATGGAGGGTTGGAGAAATGGCTCAGTGGTTAAGATGCTTATTTGCAAAGTCTGATGGCCTGGGTTCAATTCCCCAGTACCCACATAAATCCAGATGCACAAAGTAGTACATGCATCTGGAGTTTGTTTGCAGAAGCAAGATGTCCTGGCATGCCCATTCTCCATTCTCTCTCTCTCTCTCTCTCTCTCTCTCTGTCTCTCTCTCTCTCTTTCTCCAAATAGATAAACAAATATTTTTTAAAGTGGAAAAAAGGGAATATGAAGTAATAATGACACATCGCAAATATGAAATCTTACCATTGGTTGAGGCATTAGTAATAGAAAGACCTCACATCCTTCAGTAGGTGATGGAAACAGAGACCATCCCTGGAAAAGAACCTGAAGCCCAAATGGACAGAGCTTTATTCTGGGCCACTGGCTCGTTGTATTGAATTTGAATGGTAGACTACAACCCCTAATATAGAAACAAATCATTTCACTATTTAACTTTCATGACAAAAATTTCATATCCATACATTACATAATCCTTTCAATAATTAGCAATACATAGATTTGAAAGAAAATATTTTAAACTAAATTTTATTAATAAAATTAGTTAGATCCCTAAATTTTATGTCTCCAATAGGATAATAATGATTGGGTCCAGGTTAACTGTTCTGTCACACATACACACACACACACACACACACATAACTGGTTTGATTGCAAAAACTAGATTACTATTCTGAAACTGGAATTTGATTCCTTACCAACGCACCGATTATACACCAACACACCAATATGATATAAGAATTTTAGGGTGAGGAGTGCTGGTGCTTCACTCACTTTCTCCTTTGTATTCAGCACATTCAGGTTGGATCTCCCTCCCCCATCCCCTCAGTTAAACCTCCCTGGAAACACCCTGAGGATATCCCAGAGGGTGCCAACAATGTGAGCTGGGCTAAAGATAGCATATTCAACAAATGGTGCTGGACAAATTGGATAAATACGTATGCAAAAAGATCAACTCCAAATGGATCAGAGACCTCAATATTAACCATACAACCCTAAACACCCTGGAAGAAAAAAATAGGAGGAACCCTACAGGAGATAGGAGTAGGGAATAAGTTCCTGAGCAAATCTCCGGTAGCCCAGAAAGTGCAACAGTCACTTAACCAATGGGACCTATCAGGCTCAAAAGCTTCTGTACAGACAAAAACACCATTCTGAGTCAATAGACCCCCTTCAAACTGGGAGATGATTTTTTGCCAGCTACAACTCAGACAGAGGCCTAATTTCTAGAACCTACAGAGAACTCAAAAAATTAATAACAAAAACCCAAACTGCCCCCTCACAAAATGGGGCACTGATCTCAACAGAGAATTCACAGAGGAGGAAACACAAATGGCCCTTTCGCACCTGAGAAAGTGCTCAGCATCCTTAAGCATCAGGGAAATGCAAATCAAAACGACAATGAGATACCACCTTACTCCAGTCAGAATGGCAATCATAAAGAAAACCAGCAGCAATCGTTGCTGGCGAGGATGTGGGGAAAAAGGAACCCTCATTCACTGCTGGTGGGATTGCAAACTTGTGATTCTAAATTTCATCAAGTTGACAATCAAGATTAACCATCACACCATTTATCAGCATGACACCAAAAGACATCACTTTTCAATGATAGGACTAGATATGAGAGCGACCCCACTGAGACATCTGTCACCTCAGTGATCACCAGGTTTGATTCAGATTATCTGGATAGCGAATCAAGCGTTCCCTTCTTTCCTCTGCCCATGTGTATCCCTCCCAAAGCTGTTTGCTTCATAAAGAAGAATGAAAAGTGACCTCTCTCTGTAAAGGAGGACTGGTTCTCAGTCAAGGGTTGTAGACTAGCTGAGCTCCCATCATAGAACCTCCAAGCTAGCTCCTAAATCACACCATTCCACCCCTGGTCCCCAGGGGCTCAAGGTGATCTCATAATGCAAAATGCATCTATTCTAACTTCAAAAATCCCCATAGTCTTGTGAAATGAAGTTCCAGGAAAGTGCTGAGGCTGCCTCAAATAAGGCTGAATGGACTGCTAACCCTCCTGTAGAAGTAGATTTCCTTGAACTATCTTTAGCTCCCCAACAACATTTATTGCCCACCTCAGTGTCTGACCTCACCTCCAGGTGACGATCAGTTAGTTGATCAGGTGTGACTATCTTTATTATTCAAAATTAGATACATTGTATGAGCAAATAGTGTGTTGGTATCCCACTTCCATCCTCCCTGTCCCCAACACACTGGGTATCCTCCTCGGTGGGCATGCTGGATCAACCTATGGGGTAGGGGGTTATGGATATTTGAATGTAAGAACAGACCACCAGCTTTCACCAACCCAAGGGAAAAGAATGTCACCAGACAGCATCTGAAGTCTAGAACAGAGATTTCCCCACCTGCCTACTGATGCTCCAGCCAATGTATTTGGAAAGTGCCTCAGTCCATGTCTTTCTTCTGTTCTGTAGCTATAAAAACCTCATGAAGCTGTTAACACACAGAACATGGAATTGGGTAACTTAAATCTGTGTACTAGGCTATGATTACTCATATTTGGCTCCAGAATACACTCTCTTATCCTGTTTGAGGTGAGAGCCATGTGTTTTGCATCAACAGTATTAACAGTTTCAACACATTACAAAATTCCAAAGCTTCTTATACAGCTGCGTTTTTGTAAATTGGCACCTTCTATGGGGGGGGGGGGGTTCTTGCCTTCAGTGTTCCCATTGTCTTAGCTCAGAGAACAAGGCTTCTCTTTGATAGTATTAATCTCAATGTGGCTTTAATTAGCATTTTCTTGATCTCTCATGAAACTGAATTGCTAATGTAGCAGGGGTTAAGAACAGCGGGTGAACACCAGGGGCATCACTAAGGTGCTTCTCCCAGAGTTTGCATCTTAGAATGCAAAAGAATTGGACAACTTTGACAGAGAGTAGCTTCTTATCACACACGTTTATTCTAGAATGGAGTCAGTTCAGAGGATTTGAGAAAGAGATAGGGGAAGCAGCCCAACCAGCATGCCCAGCCACCAGCGTGGGGAGAACATGGTGGGAGAGGTTTTAACAAAATCTATGCTGTTCAGCTAAACAAGCAGGAAAAGGAAAGATCATGAGAAGGAAAGGTTCATGTGGGAAAGAAATCCAGCCTCTCACCACAGCCATTAGCCTGTGGTGTGGGGCTGGGGAGACCTTACCAGTCCCTAGATGTTGGTCTGAGGATTACTTCGGAGGTCATTGTACACTAACACCCCGATTCATCCACGGAGCTGGGTGGACAGCAGCTCAGGACAGCGGTAGGCCGATGGGCATAGCTGCTGGGAGAACATGGCAGTGGGCAGTTCTCATTTATTGTATAGATAACAGTTGTTTATATAGAGGAAAAGGCAGAGGTAGGAGCATAGGCAGCAAGGATATTGGTAGGGGCAAGATCTGTGGACATCTCATGAGTTTGATTGGTAGGGGCCAGTACCCTTTGGATACCTATTTTGCATAGATAAATTGAGGGGCCTACGTGACTATATACATGTATATGTCAGCAGAGGAAATGTGACCTTATTGTTTAGGTTTGTTATTGCAGTTGGATTAAGTTTAGGCCTTGAATTGCCTGCTTATCTCAGGGCATGGCTGTGGCCTACCTGGGGGCTGGAGTGTCCAGAATTTGCTGAGATTTATTGGGGTCCTCAGACTGCCTCAACTTCCTTAACAGAAGGAGACAGTCCTGGAAGCCTGCCAGACTCAGCAAAACCCTATATCCTCCATGCCCCTTTAGCAGGATACCACAGAGGTCCTTCTTATATGTCATGTGGGTGAGGAAGACACAAAATTATCTGTTCAGTGAGTATTTCCTGCCCCAGGTGAGCAGGGAGACAGGTGGTTGGTTCATACCTGACCAATCAGTTTTAGCACCTGGGGGTCCCTTTTAGCAGAATGCTGAGCTCCAGGTGTGGGTGGGTATTGTAGTTAACCTTTCTCATTGCTACAGAAAAGAACCCAACCAAAGCAGCCTGTGGAGGAATGGGTTTATTAGGCTTACAGACTCGAGGGGAGACTCCATCCTGGCAGAGAAAATGATGGCATGAGCAGAGGGGTGGACATCACCTCTGACACAGCACTGCAAACAGCAGCAGGAAGGTGCGCCAAATACTGGCAAGGGGATGCTGGCTTATGACCCCATAAACCCGCCTCCAACAACATGGCTCTAGTGAGGTTGTAAAACCCAAACTGCCATCAGAACATGTTTGTTTGTGGGGAACACCTGGATCAAACCCTGACTGTGGGACACCTCCCTTAGGGCCATGTCCCATGGCTTTCTGCTTTGTGCTGTGCTGCACTCTGCGGCCTGGAGGCAATCTCCCATCAGGGCCTTAGTGCGCCCAAGAGGCTGACTCAGGAAGGGCCAGCCCATGGCTTTGCTAAGCCTGGGAAAAGTTGACCAAGAAGCAGACTTGTTGCTTGAAGCCCTCTTGGATGAGACTGGATTAGATGTGGGTTCTAGTCTTGCCAGAGCAGATGAGCTGGCATTGATCTCTCAGTGCTCCAGTCCCTGACTACCTACTGGAAAAAAATCTATCTGGTGAAACTTAAATTTCAGGGTTCCTTGTCAATGTACCAATACATACTGTTTCACTAATATGATACAGGAATTTTGGGGTGTCCCCAGATTCTTGTCTTAATAATTCAAAGAACTGAAACCCACAGACCAGAGGTAAAGTTTAGAGAGACTTTATTAGATTAAAAGAGAAGAAAAAAAAAGAGAGATTATGAAGAGCTCCCACTCATGAGAAGAAGAGGGATTAAACCCCACCAAGAAACACGCAATGGGGTCATTTATAGGTTGTAAATGGGGGCTGAGCTTAACCAACCACCTGAACCAGGTTAGGTTTAATCCTTCCAGGAATTCTAGGGAAAGAGAACTCCTTCCTAGGGAGGACTTAGATTGTTTGTGGGGAAACAGAGTCTTCTCTGACCTCTAGCAAAGTGCTAACTACCAAATGCAAGCTCAATGGCATTCCCTGCTTTTTCTTTTGGGGGCCCAGTCCCCCTCGACTTCCTCATTTGCTCCTAATCTGTGTCACTTGTGGCTGCGGACTGAGTCTCTCACTTGGACAATTTCTGTGTTGAGTCTGGAGAAAAGCTGTATTTCTCCAACCATAGACTGGGTGACCTTCCCACACCTTTCCAACACAAAATCTTTTACACAGTCACCGTTGCAGAATAAATCTCCCTCTCTTCTATCTGAAGCAAAATTCAGGCATATTTTGTGAGCAGCCTTAAGACATTTCTGATGAGAACTGCTTCATAAACATAGGAACTGGAAACAGTACTTCCAGGTTTGAAATCCTAGTTGACCAGCAAGGGGTGGGGGCAATGTGAATGCAGCAGGAGATCCTGTTGCCTGGGTGCAAGACCATCTCTGTTGCCTAGCAACCCTGCGGCATCCCTTGGTGCCCTGCCCAGAAATGTCAGTGGGGAAGGAACCGACACACTTCCCTTTTATTATTATATAGGAGTGGGAAGTGGTGGGGAAGGATCCCGAGGTCACATTTTTCAGGCTGGACAAAGGACAATTACAAGCATGGTGAATGGGGGAAAGCCCATCTGGGGACTGATGGGCCAATGCACAAGCTTTGGCTGGCTCAGAAGGGGGTCAGTTAACTTTAAAGCAGGTCTATTTCAGATGTCAGTTAAAGACTTGAACTTTAGATTAATTAATCTCCCGTGATGCTGCAGATGAGCCCCTAGGCCAGAGGCAAGAAGGTTGGATTGTCAGTGAAGCCAGTAAGGGAAGTCCTGGGCCTGGGAGTGTTTTCCCAGGGGCCAGGAACAAGCCTTAGGAAAGGTAGGTTTGAAAAGAGGCTGGAGTCAAAGAAGAGATGGTTCTCTACAACGTAAAGGTAAACAACACAAACACCTCTCTGAGGTCTCAAGCCTCCAAATGGGCCAGATTGAAAAAGTTTAAAGACTGCTTATGTTGGAAGCACAGAGTACAAAGAAATAAGATACAGGGCTGGAGAGATGGCTTAGCGGTTGAGACATCTGCATGCAAAGCAGAAGAACCTGAGTTCAATTCCCCAGTACCTATGTAAAGCCAGATCCCCAAAGTTCTTTTGCAGTGGCTGGAGGCATTCTCTCTCTCTTTCTATCTCTCTCTCTCTGTGTCTGCCTCTTTCTCTCTCTCATTGTCTCTCAAATACATAAACCAATAATATATATATATATATATATATATATATATATATATATATATATATATATAAAAGAAAGAAGATGCAACTAACCAAAGAAAAGGCTGTGAGCACCCCCAGAAGCCGGGCATCCCCAAGTGTTACTTCTCACTACGGTACACCCTGGAGACTCCACACTTCATAAGCTTGAAGGCTCCTCTCATCCCTTCCCTTCCATTTCTTCAGAAGAGCGTGGAAGGGTTCTATATGACCCAGGATGAGAAGAGAGTCCTCTCTAGGACACTGACACCAGCATGAGCTCACAGCCTGGCTCTCTCTAACCCCAAGTTCAAAGCTCAGCACAAAAAAAACAAAAGCCATTTAAAAAAAAAACTTATCTGAAACTTTCCTAAAATGTCAATCATAAAAGTATAAAATGGACTGAATTATTCATGTTCTCTGGAATATATTACAAGATTAGCATCAGAGAAGAACCAGCATATAACCAGAAATGTGGGGAGATTAACAAAATACTATAATTTCCTGGGGTTGTGGCATGTACGGCATCTTTTTAAAAACTTTCTATGGATAACTTCCGTAAATATAAACAACACACTCTGTCATAATCCTCTCCTACCACCCTTCCTTTCCCCATTCCAAGTCTCCCCTCCACTGAAACCTTCTTTTCTTCTCTTTTGAGGCTATTTTTCTCCTCCTATTAAGCAGGTGTCATGTAGGTAGCATCAGCCACTGTGAGGTCATAGATATCAAGGCCACTTTGTGTCTGGAAGACAGCACTGTGAACAGTCCTCTCCTTCCTTTGACCCTTACAATTTTTCTTTTTAAAAAAATACTTTCATTTGTTTATTTGCAAGGAAAGAAAAGAAGAGAGAGAGAATGAAAACTCTAGGACTTCTGCTGCGAATGTGCTCCAGGTGCATGTGCCACTTTGTGCATCTGGGCAGTGGAATTTGAACTCAGGCCCACAAGCTTTCTCACTAAGTGCCTTTAACCACTGAGCGATCTCCCCAGGCCTCTTACAGTCTTTCTGCCACCTCTTTTGAAATGGACCCTGAGCCTCGGAGGGTGTGATAGACATGTCTCGCTTAGTTTTAAACTCTTCACTGTCACTTCTGCTCAGCACTATGGTGAGTTCTGAGTCACCCTAGGAGTCACTGCCATCTGAAACAAGAAGTTTCTCTAACCAAAATTGGCGTTAATATATGGACACAAACATAAATATTTAGAGGGAAGTTTGGTGGGCATAAATGTGCATTTAGCCAGTGTTGCAGTGAGCTTCCTAGTTGCTGCACAGAAAGAACTCAAACAAAAGCGGCTTGTGGAGGAATGGGTTTATTTGGCTTACAGACTCGAGGGGAGACTCCATCCTGGCAGGGAAAACGATGGCATGAGCAGAGGGCTGGACATCACCTCTGTCACAGCACTGGAAATAGCAGCAGGAAGGTGTGCCAAACACTGGCAAGGGGAAGCTGACCTATAACCCCCATAAGCCCGCCCTCAACAACACAGCTTTAATAAAGTTGTGAAACCCAAACTGCCATCAGCTGAGGATCAACTAGGGGGCACTAGCCTGGAGGGCTGGGGCAGAGTTCTCCAGCAGGCTGTGTATGCTCTGAACCAGTGTCCTATATATGGTTCTGTTTCTCCTATAGCCCGGATCCACGGGTCCAGGAATCAAGGGGTGGAAATGGGAATGGTACCACTTACCATCACCCCAAGTGACCCATTAGCCAAATTTTTGCTTCCGGTTCCTGCAACATTACGCTCTGCTGACCTAGAAGTCTTGGCTCCAGAGTGCTTTTGCCAGGAGGCATAGAGAACATTCCATTGGACTGGAAGCTAAGACTTCCCCCTGGCCACTTTGGGCTCCTGATGCCCTCCAGTCAACAGGCCAAGAAAGGAGTTACAGTGTTAGCAGGAATGATTGATCCAGACTACCAGGGAGAAATTGGACTGTTCCTCCACAATGGAGGCGAGGAAGAATATGTTTGGAGTGCAGGAGACTCTATTGGGAGCCTCTTGGTATTACCCTGTTATCAAAGTCAATGGGAAACTACAACACCCCAATCAAAGCATTGTGAAAAATGGCTCATATCCATCAGGAATGAAAGTATAGGTCACCCCTCCAGGTAAAGAACCAATACCTGCTGAGGTGCTTGCTGAAGGTGGAGGAAATACAGAATGGGTAGTAGAAGAAGGTAGCTACAAATACCAACTAAGGCCACGTGACCAGTTACAAAAACGAGGGCTATAATTGCCATTAGTATTTTGTTTGTTTTGTATTATTTGCTAAGAATGTTTGCCCATATGTATACCAATGCCTTTGTTTTTCCTCTATTATGTAATTAATATTGATTGAGATTATATCAGTAATCATTGTTGAATTTCTATTATTAGGTATTAGACTAAGCATTCCTCAAGAGACCTGCCTTATGTTGGGGAAGATTATGCGTTTCCAATTGTACGTGGGATAGTTATATCATGTTAAACGGAATCATGAGATTACTGTCTTCATGTGGAAATTAAGATGTAAGGAGATATGACTTGATGTCAAGTTGACAAGGGGTGGACTTGTGATGGTTAAGTTTATTTGTCAACTTGACCAATGTAATAATCCATAATAATCTTGGGCGGGTCTCTGTGCTTGCCTACAGGAAGGATTGACAAATTCCTTTTGGGATTTTGGAGAAGACTTGTGATGGTTAAGTTTGTCAAATCCATAGTAATCTTGCGTGGTCTCTGAGTTTGGGATTTTGGGGAAGGGAGGAGTTCCCTTCTCCAGAGTGATCCCTTTCCCCCAGTGGGTGGGCCTTCCAGAAGGAGACTAATATAAGGAAGCTTAAGGGGAAGGAGACGCTCTTCCTTCCTCCCCCGGCTGCTGGTGCTTGTTCGTGACTTGCACTCGCATCCTGCTCTCCTACCCTTCCTGGACATCGGAACCCAATTTCCTCGGCCTCACATCGTGGACTGTCAGCCTCCGCTCCACAGGAAACCATCAGGCCTTCTGGGCTGGATTGGGACTGCTGAGACATCCAGCCATGTGGACTGAACAGTTACTGGTTCCTTCAGTTGTGGGGCTACAGACTGCTATTGTTGGACTGTTGTAAGCTACCTCAATAAATTCCCTTTTATTATACTCCATTCTATCAACTCTGTTTCCTCTAGAGAACCCTGACTAATACAGCCAGACAAAGGTAGTTTCACACACACCCCCGGGGGGGGGGGGGGAGCCTATGACCTCCCAAACCATAGGCTTTATTTTTAATATTTTTATTTATTTGAAAGAGACAATGAGTGGGAGTGAATGTATCAAGACTGCAAAAAACACAAGATGCACGTGCCACTTTGTGCATCTGACTCTACCTGGGTACTGTGGAATTGAACCCTGGCCAGAAGCCAGCCAGAACCTTTGATTAGGCTTTGATTAGGTGTTCAGTACCAGGCATGACTCTCCTCCCGTGGAGCGGGACTCAAGTCCAATCAGAGCAGTTGGTTTCCCCATAACACACATGTATGTCACCATTGCACCAGTTGGTACATTAGGCCTGGTTGGCCAGCCATAAAGTCTTGCAGGGTGCACTGCTGGTTAAGACCATTGATGACATTTCTCCCTCAACAGGCTGCATGGCTCTTTCCAGCATCCTGACAGCTAGTCAACAGCGAGGAGCTTCCAGCTCAGCTCCAGCTGGATTTCTGTGTTGCTCAGCATCTTTACGCACGCAAGCGTTAGTTGGAATCTATGAGCTTGCATTTTCCCGCCTCCAGTCCCAGGCTGATGTGACAGAGTCCCTCTCACAGCTGCCAGGCCCCCTAGCGGCAGCAGAGAGAAGTGCACCCAGCAGAGGCCCGGAAAGGCCTCGCCCACCTGCCCGAGACCCGGGCCAACGCGCATGCGCCGCCCGACTCCCACGCCGGAAGCGCCTCCAGGGGCGGGGCCGGAAGCCGTGGATTGGCGGGGAGACGGTGTCATAATCACGTTTGAAAGGGCCAATCAGCGCGGGCCTCGGGCCTGGCGGCGCGTTCAAAAGGCGTGGCGGCTCGGTTCCAGGGTCGGAGGTCTGCGCGGGGCCGGGATGCCGCGCGCCCGGGAGCCCCGCGAGCCGCGGGCGGACCTGCTGCTCGGGAAGCTCCAGAGCAGCGCCCGCCGCTTCCGGAGGTGCATGCTGCGGTTGCTGGAGAAGGTGAGGCCGGGCGGAGGGGAGAGGGAGGGAGGGCGGGCGGACCGGACCGGGCCTGAGGGTGCCTCTTCCGCCCGCAGTACGACCAGCCCTTTGAGGACGACCCGCTGGTGCGGATGGCCACGCTGACCTACGAGACGCCGCAGGGTACGCATCCCACCCCGTGCGCCGAGACGCAGCGAGCCTCCAGGGCTGGGGGCCTTGGACTCAGTGAATTCCCGCTCAGCCTCGGAAGGGGCTGTCCGAACCAGCCTGTGGCTCGCCCCTTGGCACACGTCCCTCGGCCTGCTGCTGACGCCACCGAGAGAGGGTGGTCTTGGCTAAGATGCCCCTGTGTGACAGTGGGAGCCCCCGACGTGAGGTGACACCCTGGAGGGTAGAGCCCAGCTAACCGCAGTCAGTGACTGCCGGCACTGTACCGTGTGCCCACACTTCCAGGCTTTGGTGATGATCCGAAATGGAGTCGGATGTAGATGGAGCACGGAGAAAAGAAGTAGCTTGTCCCCGCCGCTTATTTAACCAGTGTGGCCAAGCTTTGGTGGGATATGCGCAAAGGTAGACAGGTGTGGTGCGGGGTGGTCAGAGCGCCGTGGGCTTGGCACTTGAACCCGGAGTATGGTAAGTCTGTCTTGTGAGGCTTTAGGAGAACTTGTGTGAGTTACGTGCAGGTAGGTCCTTGGGAAGAGCTTGGACTGGAGCCGTAGCAGGTGCTGTGTAAGCTTTTTCTGCTTTTAATCCCATGTAATCATTTTAAGCCTCAAAAGCCAACATCCTTTCTTATTATATTTTCCCTGGAGGTTTAGACACACACACACACACACACACACACACACACACACACACACATATATATATTACCCAGGCTGCTGCCCTTGAACTTGAGAACTTGAACTTGTTCTGTACTGTTTCGATGCCCTCAGAAAGCACTTGATCAGTAAGTGTATTATATAGGTCGCCTCCTATAAATGTATATATTAAGGCTAATGCCTGGCATATGTATGGCCCTTAACTGTTCAGGTTAGTGATGGAATTTGATGAGTCATTGCATTGATGACCAGTTTGTCTGATCTTGAGTTTTAAACACCTCCACCTTCACCATGTTGGACAACAGACGATCAGAAGCCTGGACTGCTCTGTTCTGTCACTTTGGCTTTCTCTGAATGCAGATTGAGCATTCCAAATGGCGTTATTTTTGTCTCCTAAGGATTGAGAATTTGGGGAGGAAAGCTAATAAAGGAAGCAAACACAGAAGAAAACCAGGTATTTACTGTGAAACCTTACTTGCCTGCATGCTTTGCTGTGGAAGAGTGTTGGTGTGCATAAGTACTGGTGTTGGGGAGCCTGGGTGCCTGGGAGGCCGCTGCAGGGCTTGCTTTTCTGTCCTTGTCTACCCTGTGTTTGAGGACCTACTGAGAAGTATTTATGTTGCCTGGCTCTTTTGTCACCTTGGGTTTGGCCCTGACAGACCTTACACCAGGCCCATGGGGAGCTTCTTTATTGGGTCCTAGAGTGCAGATTAGCACATTCTTCCTTGGGCTCTAGAATAAGGTTCCAGGTCTCTGGCTCATGCCAGGGCTCTACAGCTAATATCTGTTACTGTTTTACTGGATGGTGTCAACATCTGTTGTAAGGTTGTCTGGTGTTCAGTTAATCATTCTTTCACTCATCCAGGGTTCCTACTTGGGAACCTGCTCCCAAGAATGGGAGCATTGAGGTTAAGGTTGCACAGTGTCAATAATAATTCTGAAGTCAAACCGCCTTGATTATTGTAGCCATAGAAGTGTTAGATCTAACCACAGGATTTCTTAAAATCAGCCTGAACTCTATGCAGTTTAGTCACTAATGTCCTTTGGGTTCCTGATTCTAAGCATGTGGTTTTTTTTTTTTTTTTAACCCTTTCCAGTTAATATATAAGCACTCCAGCCTCCTTCCCTCCATATATGTTACTCTACTTGCCTTTAAAAAAAAAAAATAAGGCAATGAAAATGGGACCTTTCAAATAGTTTTATTTATTTGTAATAAGAGAGCTAGAGAAGAGGACAGACAGGGAGAATGGACACCCGTATGCGAATTCCAAACAAATGTACCACTTTGTGCATCTGGCTTTATGTGGGTACTAGGGAATCGAACTGGGATTGTTAGGCTTTGCAGGTATTAGCCTTAACCACTGAGCCATCTCTTTAGCCTTCTTACCTTTTTGAGATCCAGCCTCATGCTGTGCCCAGGATAGTTTAGAACTCACCATGTAGCCCACACTGGTCTTGAAGTCTACAGTGTGCCTGCTTCAGCCAGCAGGAATGTTGGTATTAGAGATGTGTTCCATGGTCACCACTTTTTTGACTGCTTACCAGTCGAAAGGTATTGGGGCCCTGTGCTCCCCTTTAAAGTTTAAAATGTAGGAGGACCTCTGCCTTGGGCCTTAATGGGCTTAGAAAAGTGAGTACAACCTGTGATGACAGCTGAGACAACCACAGCCTCACTGGAGTTAATGTTGGGGACTGTGCCTGAATCTACGTTATCCCCACCAACCAGATGTGTACACAGCTCCAAGATCACGGCCCTGGGGACTGTGGGGGCAGCAAGCCAGGGGGTTCTGCATCGCCCTCCACCAGTTTGGCATGAGCTCTCTCTGCAGATGCCAGAGAGACAGTTAGGAGTTGTTGAGACCCGGCTGCTGCCCTGTAACTAAGCTCTGCCACCCTTCAGACTCCCGACAGCCACAGAAACTGGCCCAGCTCGCTGGCCTTCTGCTGATGTGCACTGCTGGAGGCGCTGCCACGCTTCGCTTGTACGCTGGCTCTCGTAGCCAGCCTGCCATCTCCAACAGTGAGCACAGGGTGCCTCCGTCAGTGGACGTTATTTAATGGCGGGGCTTTGTGGGTGCAGGCTCCCCAGAGCCTCCTCACATCCCACGGATCCCAGGTCATCCCTGGAGCCTCTGCATGATCAAGCGATCCTCCACTGTCTCCTGGTTGGAGACCTTTTTGTGTTTTGTTGTTATTTGTACATGGGTGTCTGTGCCTGCCTGCTCACAGACACCCTGCCATGGGTGTCTGTGAGCTGCCTCTGCAAGCAAATGCCCATCTTTATTACATGGTGGCTGGAGAATTGAGCCCAGACCTGCGGGCTTTGCAGCCAGAGCCATCTCCCAACCCCTCACAGGCTTCCGTGGTTCACAAAGGGAAGCCTTGTGAAGCCTCTTGTCCTCTGTGCATAATGATAAGGATTGCAGCTGTGTTAGTTTACAGTGGCTTTAAAATGTGCTGTTCCTCAAACGAGTTTGTCTTTCTTGGTATTTGCACCCCCAAGAACCCCCCTGTGAAGGTGGATGACAGATTAAATGACCCTGGGTCGACTATGCTGGAGGGCAGAGAGCATGTGCCAAACTGCACACAAGTCCTAGGAGCTGGTGAGTGAGCCCCCCCCCCCCCCCAGGGACTAACCAACATCAGTCTCCATGACAACAGTTGAACGTTTTTCATTTCAATTTTTAAGGGGTGTTTTATAAATAGAAGGCACCTCAGTGAACCCTGGTATGTCTTGCTCAGGTCTCTCTCAGTTACCTTTAAGTGTACTTGAGTGTTTCTTGAGTGAATGAACGCATTCATTTAAAAAGTCAACATTTGATAAGAGGATTTGCTGAGGCAGTATTGTGAACGCTTGGTTCTGTGGACAACTTTCCTGCCTCTGCAGACACTGTCTTCCTCATGTTCCTCCTGAGTGTGCATTGTATGTGCTCAGCCGGTCCTTTCTCCTCACCTCCCAACCTGCAATCCGTTAGCAACCAAATTCTCCTGCTTGGTGCCTTGGGTCTCACTACCCATGCATTCCTCTCTTGGTCCCTCCTGGCTTTGGAGAGGATCCCAGTCATTCATCGCTGGATGCACTTGGCATCTCTGGGCCATGGGCCCCATCAACAGCATGTGAAGCTTCCAGAAGTTCTGGCTCTGCATCTGCCCTTAAGCTTCCCTCCTCCTGACTCCTCCACCCTGGCCGTCAGCCCACCTCCTGACCTTGCAGGGTGTACTTTCTCTGGTCATTCTGAGCCCCATCCACTTAGTGCCTCACTCCAGGGGTGTGGTGACTACCTGCCGCCACCCACTTCCCACCCGGACTTGGTAGGGTGCTTTATGCAGCTTTCCTGCTTGATCAGCTCATGTTCAAACTCAGCATTTCTGAAGGAGAGTCACCCAAGCAAGACGTGTCCGTTGTCCTCCCCCCCCCCCCAAATGAGCCAGAACCCAGAATCCTCACCTCAGCCTCTCCCTCGCTCCTTGTGCTGTCCTTTGCCTTTTAGGCCTGGATCCCAAGCGTGGTCTAAAGACTTGCCTAACCTACCCACACCACACCTCACTGTCCCCCACTTTTATCTAAGCCTAGGTTTTCTTGGCACCATTAAACAGTTTGTAATTGGGTTTTGTTTTTTGTTTTTGTTTTTCAAGGTAGAGTCTCAGTTTAGCCCAGGTTGACCTGGAATTAACTATGTAGTTATATAGTCTCTGGCTGGCCTTGAACTCACGGCAATCCTCCTGCCTCACCTCCTAAGTACTGGGATTAAAGGTGTAATTGGTTTTTTAAGATCCTGTCTGCTTCACTGGCCTCCCCTGACACCTTGCCTACAGCTGGCAGTCGTGTTTTGAGTCAGTAAAGGGAAAACTGATCTTCCAATGTGTCTTCAATTTTCAATAAAGATCATAATCCCATCCCAGTACCTTCTTTTGTCCCCCGCCCAGCCCCACCCCCTTTACTGAACTCCCTGCCAACAAGATCCCCTTCTGTTTTGATTGTTTTTTGTTTATTTGTTTTTAATATTTTATTTGTTTACAAGCAGAGAGATAGAGAAATGCAGATAGAGTATGGGCATACCAGGGCCTCCTGCCACTGCAAACAAACTCCAGATGCATGCACCACACTGTGCATCTGGCGTATGTGGGCACTGGGGAATCTAACCCAGGTCGTTAGACATCGCAGGCAAGTGCCTAAACTGCTGAGCCATCTCTCCAGCCCTTTTGATCGATCTTTCCACCCTCTTCTGTCACTCATGTCTAATGGTGATGGAGTCATTTTTATGGAGGTAGCAGCAGCCTCTGCAAGGTCATAATGTGACACTTTGTGTTGGGAAGATGGTGTCTCAGTGTGCTCCTCCCCATCCTGTGGCTCGTGCATTCTTTCCACCTGCTCTTCCAGTGTTCCCTGAGCCTTGGAGTGGATGCTATAGATGTCTCCTTTAGCACGGGCCACTCAGCCTTCATTGTCAGTACTTTGGTGAGTTTTGAGTCTTCCCGCACACTCGTCTTTCAAAGTGGGAGAAAGAAAGCCTTGATAGGGATATTGCTCACAGATGTTACTGGTTTTCTGGTGTAAAGTCAAATCCTACCTCCACAAGTGCTGAGATCCATGACTTCTGGAAACAATTGAAAGTGTTTCTTTTTCATTTTTTCTTTTGTTTATTTGCAAGCAGAGAAAGAGAGAGTGGGTGTGCTAGGGCCTCTAGCCACTGTAAATGAGCTCCAGATATACTTTGTGCATCTGGCTTTACATGTATACTGGGAAATTAATTGAACCCAGGTTGGTAGACTTTGCTGGCAAGTACCTTAACTGCTGAGCCATCTTTCCAGCCCCCTGGAAGTGTTTTTTTTTTTTTTTTTTTTTTTTTTTTTTTTTTTAAAGAGCCACATTGTCTAGTGTGGTCCATGAACCCCCTTCCCTCATGGCTATTGTAATTAATTGAAAGGTAAAGATGCAGTTCTTTGACCTATTCTTAGCCCCAGGTAGCTGGCAGTGGGGCAACAGGTAGAGAACTTTTCCTTGTCCCTAGGGCATCTGACTCTACTAGGTTGAGTGTCTCAATTCTGAGATTATAACATCACTGAAGAGCTGCCACACCCTGTTTTGGTCAGCCACATGCTGCTGGGATGAATCTTCAAACCAGGCATAATTTGGGGAGGAAAATTCATTGAACAGATCTAGGGGAAGTTAGGGGAAAAAGCTGGCCCCTTTTCACAGATCCAAGCAGAGACAGAGACAGAAGCCCAGCACCAGCACCAAGTAAGCACATGTAGCACACTGTGTTTCACAAAATGCAGAACTCCAGGTCAGGGTTCTGGCTCTTCTTTTGCATATCTATCCTTACTATTTTACATCCAAATTAGAAAGGGTCAGTCCCCAGGAGGCTAGGCCAAAGTGGCACTTCCTCCAGCCAGAAGCCTGGAGACAATAATTTTAATAAATCCTTAATTCTTTCCAGGGACATTATTCAAACTACCACACACCCCAAGTGTGTTCCTGTCCATGTGGTGTTCTGGGCTGCTGGCAGTCATGGGCAGCACTGGATGGCTGCGTCCTTCAAGGGAAGCCTTTTTGAACAACAGGGATTTCTACTGTGACCCACACTCAAAATATTAGCAAAACTGTCTTTGGGGTGGTATGTGTGAACTAAAATGTCAAATTGACCCTTTTCTTCTAGATTCAGAGAGCAGTGGTGCCAACCAAACTCCAGAAGACATGGATGTATCAGCATGTGCCTTGATGGTAAGAAGCGCCTCTGGTGACTGTTGGTCTGTGGTGGGCTCCAAGTGCAGTTTCCCCTCCACAGGCATGTAGCAGGAGTAGTGTCCTCTTCCCTGGCTCACTTCTGCTGCCCCCACCCTCAGGTCTAATTTCCCTACGATGTCTTCTTTCTCATCCTGGCTCCCTCTCCTCAGTTCTGGTCTGTTTGCTAAGCATGGATGACCGTAATGCAGGGGGTTTTCATTGTGCAGATGTCCACATTTCCTTTGCTTTGACTGGCCACACAGTGTGGATGCAGGGCCTGTTCCCAGATAGACTCCCCCACAGACACTCTCATGAGGTCAGCCCTAAAAGTCCATCTACTCACAAGGTTGCTTTAATCAGGTAGCTGTCAAAACACTCCTGTGTGTCTGTTTCCCTGTCTCCTCATGCGAGTTGATTCTTGTGTCCCTTGTTGATTGAGAGGTGACAACACTCACGGAACTCCATCACCAGAGTGTGTTCCCTGGCCACTGTTTTTCTTCAAAAATTGCCTTTTGTGCAGAAGCATTGTGTAACTCTGGTGGCTTATTTTGTAAATGAGGACGGTGACATTAGGGAAAGACTGGAGAGTTTTTGTTCTATAGGGATGGGCAGCAAGGGGAAGTGGGGGGCCCTCTCTTACACAGAACCAAAGTATAGCCCCTTCCCACTCAATATGCTATCCCCATCTGATCTTGAGTCTGACTTGGCTTCCCACGGGACAGAGTGAAGGTTAGAACTCCTTCCTAGTGTCAGGCAGGGAAGGGGCAGGAGAGCCGACCTTTTAGCTCCCTGAGCTAGAACACATCTCCTCTTAGTAAGAAGTTGGAATGTTACTAATGGTGAGTCCTGAACTCTCCCACAAACATCGGGTTGTATTTATCGATTTAATTTCTATTCTAGTAGCGCTGGCCATGAGCATCTGCAGGCTGGTGTGTTCTTGGTCTTTTCTTCCTCCTGGGTAGCTAAGCCTGGATAAGTTCTCTGCACAGACACTGGAAATTCAGAGAGGCAGGGCTCTTTGTCCTGCCAAAAATAGGAGGTGAAATGAAAGATGATTCCAGATAGCTTCCTTTAAAGATCTGAAAATTCATGAGCTTCCACATTGTTCCAGAATTCACAAGGATGGTGGTATCCAGCAGCCCTGCCTATACTGACTTACCTCTGCTCAGTCTGTAGTGCCTGGACGCTCCTTGGAAAACGAGTTAAGAAGGAAATACTTGAGCCAGGTGGACATACTGCTGCAAGGTGAAGAGTATTTTAAGGTAATTGCTTTCTCCACGCATGTTCGTAGAATTCAGTCAGAATAGACAGCCATGATTTTGTGGGCTCCCCAGAGCCTGTGCAGGTGCTCTGAGAATTCTCCCCACTTAAGTTAATTTTTCTCATGCTGCCAGACTTTTACTTTTACTCTTTTACTCTTAGTGTAACACTCCAAGGGTCCTAGGGTAGGAGGACATGCCAGAGGTGTCTCCCATTGTCTACTGTCCTGCAACCTCGCTCAAATTCAGTGGGACCATAGACTCTCCAAGGGCAGTGCCAGCTGTTGGTCACAGTGGGGGAGCATTGGCTCCCACCTTCAATGACCAGTGGCAAAATTCCCAAGCCTGGCTACCCTGTCTGAGTTCATGTGTGACTGAGGCAGAAGGGGGACCTCCAGGAAAACCTCCTGCCCCTCAGACCCTCCACTGCAACACTTTCTCAACTTGGCTTGAAGAAGCAAAAGCTGAAGACCGAGTCTCTGTCATTGGCCGAGTTCTGTCAGTGGCTTTCATACAGGATGTCCTAATACCCTAGGGGAGTCCATCTTCCTACTGTATGGCTAGCCATTGAAGGCTCATGTTTGGGGACCACTGGGTGAGTGGGGAACTGCGTTCTTTCCTAGAGTGCAGCAGGTGGTGTCACACCTCTTGCCTGGTTTGTGACCAGAGAAAGGGACTGGAACAGGGCCCAGGTTTATGGGGTCTGTACCCACTGTCCATTTGGCCCATGGACATTTGGAGTGTCTTGAGTATAAGCGACAAAGGAAAGCCACCAGCATCCTGGGGAGTTACTGGAAGAAAGGTGGCTGTGGCCTTGTGGGCAGAATTCCCACATCTTCTGGGACACTCCTTCCCTGTAGCTTCAAGTTCAGCCAGCCACTATCTTTCTAAGGAGCACACTGTATTAAAGGTGCAGGTAACACCATCATTGGGGGGGATCCAGCTCTGTAAACCCAGGGTCTTGACATCCAAACTCTTAAAATCATCGGCTTTGATTTCAGAGTATACAGGAGAGAAAGGACACACCCATGGCCTTGGTCTCTTCTTTAACCCCGTGTGTCACACCTGCCCCTGGTGAGTTATGATGGAGTAATTTCACATTGTGTGTCTCTTCTTCTTGGTTGAAGCCACAGGGCCCCTCTTCTGTACCATTCACAATGGACAGTCCATTTGCTGTGTATTTCAATATGAACTGGTAGAGAGATTTGCACTGACTTATTTTAAGACAGGGTCTTGCTCTGTAGTATGAAGTATGGAGTATGGGTGTGTGGCTTGCATAGGTGTATGTGTTTACGTGTGTGTGGCGGCAAGCAGGGATGGGTGCCTGAAGAGGCTAGAGACTGACATTAGTTGTCTTCCTCGCTTGCTCTCAACCCATCTTTTGGGACAGTCTCTCTCTGAACCCAGAGCTCACTGCCTTCCCTAGACCAGGTAGCCAGTAAGTCCCAGAGTTCCTCCTGTCTGTCTACACCTCCCTCGTGCTGGGGTTGCAGGTACGCCTCCATACCTGGCTTCTATGTGGGTTGTGGGGGGTCCAAACTCAGATCCTTCTGCTGTGCAGCAAGCACATTCCTCACTGAGTATCTCCTCAGCCCGCATTTCTCTACATGAGGCAAATGCAGCTGGAAACAAGAGACCCTCCCACAAATACAAGATGGGTTGTTTTTGGGGGGGGTTTTGTTTTGTTGTTTTGTTTTGAGGTAGGGTCTTGCTCTAGCCCATTTACTATGTAGTCTCAGGCTGGCCTCAAACGGCGATCCTCCTACCTCTGCCTCCCAAGTCCTGGGACTAAAGGCGTGCTCCACCACACCTGGCTAGTTTTTTTAAATTGTTTTAACTAATTATGGTTAAGATTTACTTTTTTTAAAATTATTTATTTATTTATTTATTTATTTGAGAGAGAGACAGACAGAGACAGAGAGAATGGGCACGACAGGGCCTCCAGCCACTGCAAATGAACTCCAGACACATGCGCCCTCTTGTGCATCTGGCTTTACATGGGCACTGGGGAATTGAACTCAGGTCCTTCTGCATTGCAGGCAAATGCCTTAACGGCTAAGCCATCTCTTCAGCCCAAGATTTACTTTTAAACTCCACATCCCATACATGTAGATGTACCTTGACTTTGTGTATTTCTTTCCCAGCATGCAGTGGGAGTATCTCTGCAGAGAGTGCTGATGACCCTGGACAGCAAGCTCCCTCCCCCCTTGAGTGGGATCCTTTACACCCTTGCCCAGCTGATATGACCATTGTATCTAGAAATGACAGTTCCTCTTTACTGGAAAGCCCATCCTTTGAGGCTGCTGATGTGACGATCGGGGACTTGTATGTAGGCATGCTGCACTGCATGAGTCGGCTGCTGAACTCGAAGCCGTTGTGCATCATCTCCACCAGGACATACACCTGGAACCCCTGGAGGAGGCATTTGCACAAGAACAGGGTGCACATGTACTGCCACAGGGGCCGGCCTGCCCGGAGGAGCCCCAGGGAGAGGTCTGCATGCTGCTCAGAGCCTGGGGGAAAGCCGGGAGCAGTAAGAGACGGCTGCAAGAATTTAACACGTCGTGCTCTGCATTTGACATGTCTCAAAGTGCAAAGAGCTTTGCCCAAAGGAAGCAAACCCCATTTCCAAATATCCAGTCCCGCTTGGAAGGAGCTCCAGGTGACGCCCCGGAAATACTCCTCATTGCAATACTTAGACTTAAGCACAAGGTACAACTTTGATCAGGAAAATAGACTGAAGACATTAAAAGGGCTAATTTCACCTGGAAGAAACATCTCCAGGCCAAGAGTGCTACAGGACCGAGCATTGAATATATATAGGGAGATCGAAGTCAAATTTAACAAGCTTCATCAGGAATGTAGCCTGTATTCCAGGAAACAGGCTCATCTGGCTGGTCCTTCAGAGTCCTGGGCTGTGGATGTGTACAGAGGTGGTTCTGGAATCCCAGGTGGCCCCCGGGCCCTTGAAACCCACAGACTAAGTTCACCTTTCAGCAGAGAAAAAGGAAAGAGATTGAGGGAGGAGTCTGAAAACCTGGACAGAAGGCCTCTCCAGGCAGCTAAGCATGTCCGCCAGAGCAGTACCACTCGGAGCCCAGCCCGCTGTGTCTGGATATCTGATCTCCTTAAGAAGATGGTGTCAGACAGCACTGCTAGTTCAGAAACACAGGTGGCACATCTAGACTGGGGAAGGAGCCGCTATGACGAAATCAAAGAAGAGTTTGACAAGCTCCATCAGCAGTGTTGCCAGACGTCGCCTCTGCCGCCCTCTCCACGGAAGGCCAGTGCAGACTCTCACTTCCAGAATGTTCAGAAGTTGTCGCTGTCACCCCAGTGGCTCATGAAACGTCCATGGGACTCGAGTGCAGATGAGGCTCCTGGGTCTGTGAGGGCTCTGCGTGCTACAAGGGACTCGCAGTTCTCTATAAAGAGACACAGGTTGTCATACTCCCACGTAAGTGGAGACCAGTCTCAGGAGCTATCCATAGAGCCAGCACAGCTCGTCTCTGGCCGCGAGAGCAAGTCGGCCCCACATGACCCTCCAGGTAAGAGAAGCATTGGTTCTGTCTGTGAGCAGCTGCTCTGGGGCCCAGACATTTGTTTTACTTGTTGGGCCGGAGCCAGGCCTCCCTCCTCCTGTAGGCTAGGCAAGTGCTCTGCTCCTGAGCTCCACCCTGGGTCAAGCCCCAGGGACTCTCAGAAGTGAATTTCCCAGGCATTCTTCCAAGTCCCCTTTCCTCTGATACCAGCATGTGTACATTAAGACTGTGTTAGGCTGCCATGTTTTCACCTGTCAGATCAGCATGTCCCCAGCCGGGATCCCAGGATGGTGCCTCTCTTCACTAACTGCGTTCGCTCATTCCCTGCCAGGATGTGGACTAGGAGTGTGGCTATAGGTTTTACTTAGTTAGGGAGGTGAGGCAGCATCCAGAACCTTCTATTCCTCATGCCTTCATATTGTCAGTTACCATAGATAACCAACCTATTGCCTGTGGTTCCCACTTCTCTGCAGCCTTGAATCACTTCCCAGCAACCCTTCCTGCCCTCAGCCTAGCCAGTAGAGGGTTTCAGAGAGAAGAGCCGGGAACAGTGCCCAGAGCTCTCCACCCTTGATACCCAGCAGGGCCATGGCAGCTCCCCTGGAATTTAATAGCACAGCATTGTAGCCTTCGGTGCCTTTCCCGGTTTTATCCTGAACCATAGGAACACTTCAACTGTTGCCCATACTTTCTTTTTCTGCTTGGGCTGTACATTTCTTGGATGGAGACCAAATCTCCATCAGCTGCCATGAGCAATATTAGTGCAGTGTTTCCTGTGCACTGGGCCAGTGAGCCTTTAGGCGTGTTAGTGGCTAGTGCACACCGTTCTCTGTAGTGGGCAAGTAAGCTGTTGTATGCCTTATATTGTCAGTTACCATAGAAACTTATTCTCTGTTATTCCATCCCCACAAAAATAAATAAAATCCCTTTGATGAGACAGATTCTGTCTCTCCTCCATTAGTTTGAAGACCAAGCCTACATTTGATTACCTAGAAATTCATACAGGCCAGGCCACTGGGCCTAAGGACTTGCCCACAAGGGCCCACTACCTACCTAGTGACAGTGACCTTTTGTTAGTGTCCCTTAGGTTCTTTAATTAACGGCATTTTCCAAAATGGGCCTGGGTACTTACTTAGAGCATGTAGTAGAATGTAAGCTAAGCTTTGGGGCTGGTGTTGGAGTGTAGTAGACTCTTAATGAAATCACTGTCTTTCTTTTTTTTTTCCTAGGGAAAAGAACACACCTTTGAGGATGAAAGAGAAATTTTGTTAGAAAAAGCTCAGAAACCTCTTCTTGGACCTTGCCCCTCTTCCTGTGTGCTTGTTTCAGAGGGTGCCTGCAAGCGAGGCCCACGCCCAGCTGCCCTGGTTTTACTTGTGTAGTTGTCAATAAAGCCTGAGAACTCGGCTGACTGACCCGCCCCTGCTTCGGATTCAGGAATCTGGCTCCGTCCGTCCCAGGCTCCTGGCATAGAAAGTGTGCATACAGGTGCCAGCTCCCTTTTTCTAATTTAGACGAGCCTGGAGAATTCTCCACACTTCCTGTTTTATTAAAATATCATTTCCAAGTCTCTGGTATTTCCTTCCTGCACTGCTTTCCCAGGAAGGGATGTTCATTTCTAACTTTCCTGAGCTTCCTTACATCCTGCCTCCTACTGAGAGGCTGCCGTCCTGTGAACATCAGAGACTCACCCAAGATAATTTAAAAGATCAAGTTGACAACAAAACCTAACCATCCCAAGAATCCATCCTTACCCTTAAGGCTGGGCGGGGGCCATGGATCCCTGGTAAAGGGCATACTGCTCAAACCTGAGTTCCTGAGTTCACATCCCCAGAGCTCACCTAAATGTTGCAGTGTTTAATCCCAGCACACCTCAGGTCAAAAGCCTACAGGCAGCTAGCCCGGTGGCCATAGCAGTGAAAATAAGAGGCCACACCTCAAACAAGGTGAGTGCTAACACCCATTGTTATCCTTTGGATATACCATGATAGGAGTATACCATGATTCATGGTACCCACACTTACACACCTGAACACAAAAAAGTTACTGTTGCATTTTTTCAGAGGAAAACATGTCTCTGATGCCTCATTGTTCATTTTGAGGCTGTTTATAATTGGATTTTATGGCTGGACAATTTTAATGAGAAATTTCTAATATTCAGTGTACAGTGCCAAAATGGCAAAACCCATGTACCAGCCAACTAGGGTACTAGCTTCTGTGGTACGTTGCCGTGTTGTTTTCTCAAGAGAGGTTGAGAAGGCTTTCCCGCACCCCTCAGCAGCTGCTCCTGGTTTTTCCCTTGTTCCTTTCCTCTCATGGTGTCTTTGCCTGGACCCCACAGTAGCAGCCGAGAGCCAATCAGCTGCAGTAGCAGTTGACCACAGATTCTCTGCTGAGACTGCAGAGATTTATTTCCTCAGTAAGGGTGTATAGACAGGTGCCTCCTTAATGGGTAAAGGTCCCTCTGGTATCTTCCCATAAGGATACTTCTGTCGTGTGCAGTGGCTCACACCTGGAATCCCAAGTAGTCGGGGTGCTGAGGCAGGAGGATCACCATAAATTCAAGGTTCCTTAAGCTACAGAGTAATCCTATCTCAGCACAGTTCCCATTGTGAAGGCCTAGTGCTCATGACCAGGCCTTTGGTGTGTCATGATGGCTATCCACCTAACTTTTTGTACCTCCTGCATCTCCCACTTCCAGATACCATTACATGCAGCTTGGGACTTCAAGGACACAGGTCCACACTGAATCGGTAAGGAACGGCCTGTGCTGTATATAGCCTGGCACTTTGCAAGAGACTTGTTTCCTCAAACAGGTTGGCAGTGAATACAGGCTCTGACTCTGCCAGGGTAGGGGGTCCTCTGCAACTCTAGGCCTTTCCTTTGGGCTCAGTATTCCATTAGGAAAACCACCAACCTTACCCAGGACTGCTGGTTCCTTACCTCCTGTTTAGCTCAGGCAAATGTGTTTCTGATGCCTCACTGTTCCTTTTGAGGCTGTTTATAATTGGATATCATGGATGGATAATTTGCTGTGCAAGGTCTCATTTCTGGCCTGACCAGGCCAGGCCTGGATATCAGAGCGATTGGGATCTTGGGACTCTGGTGTTCTGTCTTCTCGTGGGGGAAGGTGATGATCTGGGCAGAGATGAGAACCAGGGATGTGTTTGTGATGGAAGCATTACCCATGAGCTCTGCTTTTAACTCACACAGGTAACAATACAAGTATTTTGCATTTTTTCCCCATGAGGTTTAACAGGAACTGGCCTGTCCAATGCTGTGGTTTCCATGTGCTCCCCAAAAGTTCATGGAAATATCCCCAGGATGGTATTGGAAGTTGCATGGAATTCACATGTGTGCAGATGTGCTGTGTGCATGTGTGCAGAGCCCGGAGAGCCTCAGGCACCCTTCTCTATCACTCAACCTTGTATGTCCATGACACAGAGTCTCTTACTGACCTGGAGCTACAAGTTTTTTCAGTCAGTGAACCCTGGTGATCCTCCCATCTCCACCCTGCCACTATGCCCAGCAGACTCTGGCCCTTGTGCTTAATGAACACACTTCAATGAGCCATCTCCCCAGGTCTGGTGTGGAATCTGTAGATTAGGAGCCTAATGAAGAACCGTGCCTTCCAGTGGTTGAGCATGCCCCATCCAGCTCTCTAGCCTCCCACACGTCCCTACCAGATGCTGTGAGCCCTTCACCAGAGCTGATGTGTTAGCACCATGCCCTTAGATTTCCAACACTTGCCAGCCAAATCTTTCCCTTTTAGAAGTCCAGCCTCAAGCACTTCATAATATAAAACTGATGGATGCAGGAGACTGCTCTTACTTCAAGTTCCCCAGTGTGTTGGTTAGGTTTTGTTGTCAACCTGATCTTTTTAGTTATCTTCAGTGGGTCTCTGAGGATGTTTACAGAAAGGCAGCCTCTCGGTAGGGGGCAGGATGTAAAGAAGCTCAGAGAAGCTGAAAATGAACATCCCTTCCTGTGTGGGCAGTACAGGAGGGAAATTCCAGAGATTCAGGAAGCCAACAAGTCTGGGATAGGGCTTGAAGACTCCACCCTAATGCTATGTGAAGGGGAAGGAGATTTCTCTCCTTTGCCCCTGTTTTGCTTGTGTGTGTGTAGTATTGGTGATGGGTTTCATGGCCTCTTTCTCCATTATGGAACTTCCCCTGGATCTGTAGCTTCAATAAAACCTTTCCTCCCATAACTGCTGGTTTGGAGATTCATCCCCGTGGTGTGTAGCTGACTAGGACACCCAGGTAATGTGTTCCATTGTCCTGGGTGTCTGGGTAGGAGCACATGGCCTATGGTCCTTGAACAGGAGTATCATCAGCCTGTTTGTGTGTCATGGCCGGCTATCCAGTGTGCAGTGTAGCAATATGAGCTGCCTCTTCACCCACATGACAGCTGTCTGCAGATGCTGACACCCTTTGAGGTTAGTTCCGCCATGGTGGCTGCAGTTTCTCAGTTGTGCTAGGTCTCGAACCGTCTCCTGCCTCCACTCATCTGCTCTGACTTGAGGCTCAGCGAGTCCTAGGTGTGTTCTGCAGAGGTGAGAAGGGAGCCTTGGCCACACAGACGTGCAGCCTTATGTTGGCCAGGTGGGCTCAGACGTACCAGCCTCCCCCCCCCCCCAGCACTATGCTCTGTGACAGGCACGCAAGGCTTGCAAACCACCCTTCTAGAGAGGTCTTAGCAGTTCCCTGTTCTACTGCAGCACCAAGGGTTGTGGAGCCTTCAGCCCTGGCCCTGGGTAGTGCTGAAGAGACATTTGCTTGTTCTGGCCACCAGAGGGCTCTGTTGCCAGCTCCTGAGTACAGGAAGGCCTTCCCTGCTCTCCCCTCTGTTAGACATGTTATACTCCCAGCTCAAGTGTGTTCCTGTCCCAGCAGACCAGACATTCTTCCATAACCTCAAGCCTCTGTGAGACAGGGGGAGGTCAGCCTGATGAAGACACCACTTCTCAGGTGAGGCTCCCTTGGGTATTGTGTGTATCAGCTAGGGACACATTTCTTCAGTAATGGGGCCCTTGGGGACAGAGGCCAGACAATAGGTTGGCCTCTCTTTGCGGCCTGCATCATGCCCAGCCATGGACACACGCTAGCACATGGGAGAGCTACACATGTGCTAACAAGGAGTCAGATCCCTGTGGGCTGAGGGCCCCCTAGCACTCGGTGGGCGTGAAGTGGCAGGAGGCTCAGATCCCTGTGGGCCGAGGGTGGTCCACTCTGGGCATGAAATGCCCCGTTAGTACTGAAGCTGCCCTCCACTCCCTGGTCTTGGCTCTGGAATGCTGTCATGTATGTAGTCGGAGCCCAAGCCAAAGAGCAGCAGAGCTTTATTTCAGTGGGAGAAAAGGAAAGGATACTCAATATCGTACAGGGCTTTTCCTACAAATGAAACAGGGTCTGCCTTAGCGAGGACAGAGCTAGCACTAGCAGAGCAGTCTACAGCCTTCCCTGGACACAGCAGTCAGGGGGAAGCCAGGAGCCAGGGCTGGCTGCAGCTATCCAGGACTTTGAGGGTCTCCAGGGCCGCCTTCCTGACCCCACCATCGGAGTCCAGCTGTAGTTCCTGGAGAGCTGAGGGACACAGAAGAAGGGACGGGTTTCCGGGTCAGGACCACACTGCCTGTGCAGGAGAGGCGGGATCACCCAAAAGGGTCACCCTTGAACCTTCCAGAAGTATGCAGGAAGACCTGAGTGTTCCCACATCCTTCACAGACCACTCAGGGTTCGTGCCACCACCACCAGGGACAGAAAGGTCACCCGCAGACCCTGGCTGCAGAAGCAGCTCAAATATCCAAGTGGGGGGCCGCACAGGGGACAATGTGGATCTGACCTTGGAAGTTCTCCCTAGGTGAGGCATCTCTCTAGACCCAGGTACACCCTCTCCCCTAAACAAACCCAACAACAGGGTTACCCGCCCCTCCCTCAGAATGCTGACAACCAAGTCTGTACTACTTAACAATTCCGAAATGCCAAGAAGTCCAGCTTCTTCAGATAATGGGCAGACATCTGCTTCAAGATAATTCCTAAAATGATACCCATACAGCATGCTCATGATACGTGAGGTCAGCAGGCAGACCATGCTGCCTAGTTAAGATCATCGGTTAAGGGTTAAGGTGAGTCAAGGTTAGCCAGGGGCAGCCTCATGTAAGATCAACCAGCATGAAGCTCAGTGGGACACAGGTATGGTATGAGTTAGACCTGTGCCCTCGTCCCAGCTCTGCATCCTGTCTCCCCATCCAGACTCCCAGGAGAACCAAAGGAGCCTTCCAGATCCACTCACCTGCCAAGTTGCAGGCAGCAATTCTAATCCTTGATGTGTTACTTTGCATGTACGTCATAGTTTCCAGCAAGAAGCCATGGAGAACAGCAGGCTTTTTCTGAGCCTGCAAGAACACGTCGCACACTGCTTTGGAGGATGGAATGGGGGGCACGTTATTCACAAAGAGAATTCCTTGGTCTAATGCATGGATCCTTGCTCCCGGGAGGGTCAGCCCAGAGACCCATCCCAGCATCACACAGCAGATTAGCAGCTGGGCACAGTAAGGGTCTGGAGTGGCCATTACACCATTACATGTGTCCTGAAATGATCAAAACAGTAGCCAGTGGCCCTTGAGTATTGGAACGTAGCTGACAGCACAGTATCAGGGACCTCTGGACTTTGCAGACTATCACAATAATTTTTATTTACTTATTTGTGAACTGAGAAATATAGTGAGTACGCCTCTTGCCACTGCAAACAAACTCCAGATACATATGCAGCTTTGTGCTTCGGGCTTTACAAGGGTACTGAGGAAATGAACAAGGCCGTCAGGCTTTGCAAGCACGTGCCTTTAACCGCTGAGCTATCTCCCAGCACAATAATTTTCACATTGACTCCATGCTGAAATGATCATCACCTGGCTGCGGTGACTTCTTCACTTTGCTGCTGGAAACTGAACTTCAGGGATGCACCTTACATTGAACCTTTGGGTGTTTTGTGACCAGAAGGTGAATGAGTACAGGGTTGTAAGAAAGGACACAGTCACAACCCTACACTCCAAACCGACCCAAGCCCCCTGGGAAGGTGGTCCCCAGTGGCTCCTCACCAGGATGGAGCACATGGCTGTCTGGAAAGCGGTCATCCAGTCGCTGGTGCTGTGGTCACTTTGCCCAAAGGAGGACCTCTCCAGGGACTTCCAGCCCCAGAAGTGCACGCACTGAAACATGGTAGCCATACAGGCCTAGAGGACACACAGGAGTTACGTTGGTGGACCCAGTTCTGGAAGGCACCTCCTGTGAGGGGTGGGATTGGCATGAAGCCAAGAGGGTCCCAGAAAAATCGAGCAAGGAATGAGAGGCTACCTATGGGTCTGTGAAAAGCCCCTGGGAGCAGATACAGCCTCACCCTTCAGCCAGCACTTCTGCCCTCAAGAGCCTGGCTGAGATGTGTCTCTTCAGTGACTACTCTCTCTCATCCCACCCCATGGTAGTGAGGAGCAGGAATGTGGGGAGAAGGGAGAGACCAGGCCAGGCCCCCCTGCAACTCCTAGCAACCCAGCATAGGTCTGCTCGCAGGGAGCTGCAAGGAGAGGCCAAAGCCAATATTAAACAGGGCCAAATCCTGATACCCCAGAGTGGCCGGTAAGATACACAATATTCTAAAAGGAAAGAAAATGGACAAAAGATGGCTATAGGTGGTGACTGGAGCAAGCTTCCCACAGAACTGTGTGTGTGTGTGTGTGTGTGTGTGTGTGTGTGTGTGTGTGTGTGTGTGTGTGTATACAAATGTACGCACATGTATATAAAGGCTGGAAGTTAATGTTAGGTGTCTTCCTTAATTGCTCTCCAGCTTAAATTTTAGACAGGATCTCTCTGTGAACCTGGGGCTCACCGATTTGATTGGATCAGCTAGCCAGCAAGCCCCTCGTTTCTACCTCCAAGAGCTAGAACTACAGAAACACACCTTTGCACCCAACTTTTCCTGTGGGTGCTAGGGATCTGAACTCGGGTCTTCATGCTTACACAGTAAGCACTTGATTGACTACACCATTTCCCCAGCCCCTAAAGCTAAAGTTGGGAGTCACATGAATGGTCCCTGTCCCCAGCCTCTGAGAGGGATGAGGCAGCGACCACAAGGTTCCTAGAGAAGGTGATGGAAGGAAAGCCCACAGCTGACTGAGCCAATGCACTCGGAGGGCCTTTTCCTTTTGGGGACCAGAGCCACAGACTTTAGGACGTGTCTTACTTGGGCTGCGCTGGAGGAAGGGTCCTGACAGTGCAGAACAAGAGAGATCCAGGCTCTCTTCACTTCTCCTTTGAAGAAGTGCTTCTTGGACATTCCAACCACCTTTGCGAGCTTCCCGAAGAGGATGAAGGCCTTTAAACGCAGCAGCTCGCTCTCCTGAGGCCAAGATATATAAACGGGCTGCTGTTCCAGAAGCCCAGCAACACTCCAGCCATTCCCTGTGGACCATTCTCAATGCCCAGGTCTCTGGAGAGCCTTCTGGGTCATTCTATCAGGGCGATCTCCTTTCTCAGGGCTTATGTACAGCACTTAGTGCATCCTGCTTCATGGCACACCGTTTCTTCATGTGTTTAACAAGCTGAGGACTGTGTTGGAAACTTAATCCCCCAAATCTCATCCTTAGGTCATGAGGACAGGGTCCCCACAATGGCATTAGTGGCTTTGTAAGAAGAGGGGGGTAGGGCTGGGGAGATACCTCAGCAGTTAAGGCACGTGCCTGCAAATCCTGATGACCTGTATTTGATTCCCCAGTACCCATGTAAACCAGATGCACAAAGTGTCACATGCATCTGGAGTTCATTTGCAGTGGCTAGTGGCCTGGCATGCCCATTCATTCTCTCTCTCCTCTCCAACCCCTCTCTCTTTCTCTCTCTGTGCCAATAAATAAATAAGTAAAAAGAAAAAGAAAACAGACCCAAGCCAGGCATGGTGGCACATGCCTTTAATGCCAGCACTCAGGAGGCAGAGGTAGGAGGATTGCTGTGAGTTTGAGGCCAGCGTGAGACTACAGAGTGAATTCCAGGTCAGCCTGGGCTAGAGTGAGACCCTACCTCGAAAAACAAAATCCACCACCCACACTAGCACACTTGCTTCGACTTACCACATAACGCAGCCAAAGGCCCTCACCAGATGTCAGCACCGTGCTCTTGGACTTCCCAGTCCCCACAACCATGAGCTACTTAAATTTCTATGCTTCATCTAGCCTCAAGTATTTTGTTACAGCAATAGAAATCACACTGAGATCATGGGGGAGGTTCCTATCTGGACTCACATTGTTGAAGAAGGCCCTGCACTGCTCAGAGATGGCTTCCAAAGAGGATCCCATGTCTCCCTCTCGAAACTCAGCCAGGATCTTGGTCAGGGCCTCCATGCCCTCAGCCATCACACTGCTGCTCGCCTGTCCCTGCAGGGAGCCTGAACACTTCTCCAACAAGAGCTTGCGATACTGCTTCACCTGCAAGGGTTCAGGCAGCTCAGCCTCTGCCTCACTCCATGCCCACACGGCCCTCAGTCCAGAACCTGGGCCAGGGCCATTTCCATACCTTTTTGGGAGCACCGAGGGCCATGTTTCCCAGGGCGCGCAGGGAGAGCACCTGCAGGGTCTCATCCTCACTGTGTTCTGTGCCCTTCTCCAGCATCAGCACTGCTGGCCTGAGCAGCTTCTCCTGGTGCAGAACTGGGTCTCTCATGAACTAGAAAGGAGAGCGTGTCCCAGTTATCCCTGATAAGGGCCACTTCTCGGCAACAAGGCGGGTGAGGGTCACAGGCCACAGGGGAGGGGAGACAGTGCCCAGGCTCATCGTTAACAAGATCATACCCAGCTGCCTCAGGCTTGCAGTGTGCAATGAAGAAATGTGGGGAAGGTGAGTAAGCAATGCCTAGATGTATAGAGACACACCAACACTAAAAGAGAGAAAACTGAACACCACATTGGTGGTTCCTGCGACAAGTGGTGATCGCCATGCCCAGTTCCTTAAGCCCCTCAGACCCAACTGCGCCACTTGCACCGGTGTCCCTGCCTTACACCTTTCAGCTCCCCTGAACAGCTCCCAGGAAGGTCCAGGCAGGATGCTAATGACACACCCCATCTTAAACACCCTTCAGGAAAAAGTCCAAACTGCTCAGTATGTTGAAGTAATTGTGCAAAGCCGAGGTCTGCACGGAGCGAGAGAACCACTGGGCTTCTGGGGAGGAAGTGGTGAGTTTCAGGATCAGTAAGAGACCCCTCGAGAGAAGACAGACCCGTGGATGATGGAAGGAGATGTTCTCTCTGGCCTCTTCAGATGCATGCTCAGGGTGAAACATTAGCACATACACGTGCACACACCACACATCCATACTATGCACATGCAAAAAAAAAAATCATGTAGACCTAGCATGCACAAAGACCAGGTTGGTTCCCAGTGCCACAAAAAAAAAATAAATTTTTTTACTTGTATAAAAGCCCCCATCAAAGGGTTATGGAAATGGCTCAGTGGATAGAGTACTTACTGGTCAAACCTGAGTACCTGAGCTCAGATCCCTAGACCCCACGTAAAAGCCATAAGCCCAAATGGGGAGGGGGGCTTCTGTAGTCCCAGTGTGCTAACAGCGAGATGGCAGAAACATGAGAATTTCCCAGAAGCCTGTGTGCCAGCTAGCCTGGCAGATGCAGTAGTGGACAGCAACGAGAATGAGAAATCCTGTCTCAAAACTGAGACAGAAGGTGAGGACTGACACCTGGGAATCGTTCTCTGACCTGAGTACATCGTGCCATGGCATGAAACATTGACTTCTGAAGAATTTAAACAAATTGCCCCTTATAAGCTGAACCTGAAGCCAGGCATGGTGATACACACCTTTGATCCCAGCATTAGGGAGGCTGAGGCAGGAGAATTACTGTAAATTCTCAGCCAGGCTGAGGTACAGAATGAGTTCCAGGTCAGCCTTGATGAGTGAGACCCTGCCTCCAAACAAACAAACAAACAACTGGACTTTTTGTTTTCTGTGCTGGGATGTAGGAATTCACTCTGCCTTGTGTGCACTAGGCAAGTGCTTCAGCGCTCCGCCACATCCCAGCCCTTGGCACAGAAATTTTCAAAAGTAATCATGTAGCATTTAGTAACTGCTCACCATGCAGCCAAGCAATGTATATGTATTTCATTTAGTTCTCGACAAAGCCCCTAAAATAGGCTCCGCTCTCCCCACTTCCTCGGGTCCTGCTGGAACTTGGGTGAGGTTGGCCAGCTGCCATGTGGAGAAGCCAGCTTCTCACCAGGTCCTCTCATGCAGCCCTTGGGCCTGGCCAGTGTGACACACACACACACACACACACACACACACACACACACACACACACACCAGTTCCCAGCAACTTAGACTTGCAAATGTCTTCCTATCGTTGTTTTGGAGGTTTACAGAGGCAGAAACATAGAAATAATCAATGAACGAGAAAGCTTGATGACTGGGTCCCAGATTGGTCTTGCGTGAAGCTGGGAGCTTTTGTGCAGAATCCAAAACCAGGAATAACTTTCATGTTTAAGCGGTGGAAGGCAGCTAAAGGGACATTTCATGATACATGGAAATAAAGCTTAACCCTCAATGTCCACCAATAAGCTACTGGAACACAGCCATGCCTACTTCCTATGGCCTTTCCCCACCTAGTAAGGCGAGCTGGCCCTGAAGTCAGAAATACTCTTTAACCACCAGGCTATATGCAGAAAGTTTCCCAACTGCTGCCCAGGCTGAAGTTTGGTTCCTATGGCGTATGGGACACCATGCAGCCAATGAAATTTCTCCTAAAACTTTCTAGTCTCTTCCCCCAGGATCCCATGAAGGCTCCAGTGGCATCACAGGATAACAGCCCTTGTAGCCATGATGCATTCCCTGCCTTCCTGTGTGGCAAGGTCCACGTCTTCAGAACCCTCCTGGCAGAAGCCTTCCCAGGCTGAGTTGAGTCAAGCCTTTCTGGATGCCCCAATCATCTTCACTTCACTTCGGGGCTCAGGCTATTTCAGCCTGTTTGCTCACAGGCTTGGCCATGTATTACTCATGATGAGTGAGTGAAGGAAATGTGTAGTCACAATTGAAGGAAGCTCTTCTTTCCCCCAGACTCGAGCTCTTAGAGGAGAGGCAGGTGGCTGTCCTAGAGATGAGCCATCCCCAGGAAGCCCAGAGATACCCACTCCATCCTCTGGGTGCCTCACTTCCACACAGAAGGCTGTGCTGCTGATGCGGCAGCTCAGGACCTCCGAGCCCATGCCCCTGAGCACCAGCTCGGCCAGCCTCTGCATGTAGCACTGCACGTTCTGCACACACAGCCTACGGAGAGAAGGGTGACAGAGTGGGAAGTCATCCCTGCTCCTGCCCTCTCCTATGGAGCCTAGTGCCAGCTCGCAGGGGGCGCTGGGGCAGACCGCTTAACATCTCTGGGGCTCTCTTTCAGGGTGGTCAGTAAAATGCTCATTGTCCACCCCATTTTCTAAAATAAAAGGCCAGGGATGCTTGGAGGACCCCAGTGGCCTTGGGTGCCCCTCCTCTCTCTGGCCTCACATCTATTCTGGAGCAAGAAAGGTGAGGCAAAGGTGTCCCCCCGTCCTGCACTCACTGCCACCCAGAGCTGCCATCCAGGAGCTGTCTCAATGTGATAGTGCCCCCAGAAATGAGGCACCCAGCGGTGCCTTCACAGAGGTCATCTGTCCAGCAGGGACATGCCCCAAACCCCATGAGACCCCTATGAGGCCCCACCTGGCCAGCAGGCTCACTCCCTCCAGGAAGGTTCCACCTTTCTCCAGTAGGCCCCACACGGACTGCTCTTCCAGGGCCGGCCCCAGGCAGTCATTGTTGGTCTTCTTGATCAAAAGCTGCATGGACTTGATGGTGATTCTGGAAGGAGGCGAGCTGGGTGAGAGGGCTGAGGGGGCCCAGCCCTCAGGAGACATCGGCGCTGCAAACTGAAGCCTACACCATGTAGGACACTCACTGGGAAGGGCTGTGAATGAAATCAGCTGCTCTGCCCACCAGAGGGGGACAGGCGTCCCTGGGGACTTGTGGAGCCCAGGAGCTTTTAAGAAACAGCGTGAGGCCATCCTTGCGCCCATACCCCACCTCCCTCAAGGTGCCCACATGCCCTCAGCACCTCTGCAGGGTCATCTCCTCGGGCAGGGGTCCTGCATGGACCAGCCTCCAGGTCTTCAGGACCGGCGAGGTGGCCTCGGGCCTGTGACTGCTGCCGAGCTGCAGCAGGAAGGCGTAGAGGAGGTCAGGAAACAGGTCCCGGAGCTTGTCATCATGGTGAACCCTTTCCATGAGGAGGTGGATGGTACACAGGGTCTGCAAGGAGAAAGGCCGGCCATCGGGGTCCTACTCTGAGACCCCCAAGGAATCCAGTACCTGCCCATGCCACTCACCATCAGAGGGTCCACTGCTGCCAGGCGCCAGATGTCAGCCTTGGAGGTGGCATTAATCCTGGGGGTGAACCTCGCCTGCAGCCGGCCCACCAGTCCTTGGAGCATGGTACGCGCGAAGGGCACGTTCTCGGCCACAACCAGCCACACTTCCATCAGATGGCTAGTCAAAGACAGACAAATCCAGCAGTCCTCCTGCCACCTGCCCTGGCAGGTTAGCACACTTCACACCACCCCTTGGAAACCATCCCTGAGTAGGTAGTTGAATTCTGGGATCATGAGAGCCAGGAAAGATAGCAGACACAGTTAAGGACAGATCCCTCTCTTTCTCGGTGGCATCACCAAGAACCCCCACCCCGTTCTCCTAGGAAGCCCTGCTCCACTGCCAAATGAGCCCAAGGTCCCCCCCACCAGGTTGACTGACGACTCATGGTCACATTCAGTACTCTTTGCACACACTTAAATAGAGTGTCAGACACGGCCTATATTTCATCAGCTGATTCTCCCAGCACATCTTCGAGGAAGATATTTTTCTCTCCATGTGCAGAGAAGTGAAGACTAAGGCTAACCTTTCAAACTACCATTGAAAACGGCCTTCCTGACCCCAAGGTCAAGCCCATGGTCCTGAAGGAAAGGAACATACATCCCCAGGCAGAGACTTAGTATGCCAAGTACAGAGAGCTGGAAACTAGCAGGTGAGTTTGGGGCGGAGAAAGATGTAGCCAGGGGCCTCATGGAGAGGTGAGTACAAGGTGTTCATTAACAGCAAGTTCAAAGGAGCCACCAAGGTGGAGGAAACAAGGAAAGAAGACCCTGGCCAACAATGGTGAGCTGAATTCTACCAACAACCACACGTGCCTGGCAGAGAACCCCAAGATCTGAAACAGGCAGCGGATTCCTCAAGTATAGTCTGTGTGGCCCTGAGCAGATGACCAGCTAAACTACATCCAGGTTCTGACCCATGAAAACATTATGCTAATGTGTGTGTTCAAATTTTTTTTCTTTTAAAATATTAAAAAATATTATAGCCGGGCATGGTGGTGCATGCCTTTAATCCCAGCACTCGAGAGGCAGAGGTAGGAGGATTGCTGTGAGTTCAAGTCCACCCTGGGACTACATGGTGAATTCCAGGTCAGCCTGGGCTACAGTGAGACCCTGCCTCAAAAAAAAATTTTTCATTTATTTGCAAGTGGACAGATACAGAGAGAGAGAGAGAGAGAGAGAGAGAGAGAGAGAGAGAGAGAGAGAGAGAAAGGGAAGGAGGGAAGGAGGGAAGGAGGGAAGGAGGGAGAGGGAGAAAGAGAATGGGTGTTCCAGTTCCTCTTGCCAATGCAAATGAATTCCAGATGCATGTACCACTCTGTGTATCGGGCTTTACATGAGTACTGGGGAATCATACGCTGAGTGTTAGGCTTTGCAGGCAAGCGCCTTAACCACTGAGCCATGTCTCCAGCCCCATACACTTTTATGTTTGTTATACAGTAATAGCTAACCAATACATGTTTGAATGAAGTACATGAAAGCCAGTACCATGTAGCTGCCAAGAGGGCCAGAAAGACCTAGGGGTGTGTGACATGCAGACCAGCCCCTGTGATCATGGATCTGAGGCCCCATCTCACTGCCCAGCACAGGCTGGTCTGCTCTGGGGGATGACTGTAGTCTCCTTCTGGGCCCTGACCAGGTGAATTCTGCTATCTTCCCAAACATACTCCATACATCTGACACGGCCCTGATTGCACACAGGGAAAGGAGCTACTTATGAAGTAGTGAGAAGGGGACACTGTTCTGCTTCACTCATGACTGTAGGAAGGGACATTTTGTCCCCTGGGGACTTGATCTCTCAGGACGCATGCTGAATAAAACAGGGCCAGGCTGCAATGTCTGGGCGACAGCCACATCCTGCAGCTTTTCTGCCATGAGAAAGGAAAGAATTGCTCCAAGGGAAGGTTCTGGATGCTGTAGGCATTGCTCCAGAGGGGACAACTAGGACATACGAGGAGTTCTGGGGTCCAGACTCCAGCTCACTATGATGGCTCAGTAGGTAAAGTGCTCATTGAAGAAGCCTGAGAACCTGAGTTTGATTCCCAGGACTCGTGTGAAATGTTGGATGTGGCAACTTAGATAGAGCACCATCACTAAGGAGGAGACCAGAGGGTTTCCAGACT
>PVHP010000054.1:0-21293 GCA_004024765.1 Zapus hudsonius
GGGGTGTTTTTCTTTTCTTGCTTATATTATGCTCCTCTTCATTTTTTCCAATGCTAAGGCTGGAACTCAGGGCTCCATGCATGCTAAACAAGTACTCTACCCCTGAGCTTCACCCTCAGGCCTCTTTCTAGCAATGAACGCTTGGAGAAGCATTGACTATTATAATGCTTACCCATATCCCCTTTGTGGCAGACATTCTAAGATGTCATAGCAGAGAGAGAGCTGGTCACTCCGCTCACAGTTATAGATACACTCGAGCGCTATGGTCATCAACTGGTCCTGATCAGGAATAATTTTTTGCTGGAACTAGAGAAAATAAAGAATGTACTAAATGTTCACCTTCTCTATATACAGTGTCACTATCAATAGAATTTTAAACAGTATAATTAATCAGCCATAGAAACAAATCTTGATTTTTTTTCCTTAACTTACAGACCTTTGGGGGTATTTAATAATTCTAAGTGAAATCACATTTTAATTATAGAATCAGCTAGAAAAGATAATTTGTAACCCATAAACTTTGCATCTGCTGAAAACAGACTCTTCAATTTATGACCCATTTAAGATAAAGTAGATTGGGAAAGCACACTGAATTAAAAAGACAATTCATTAAGAATACCATTTTGAATCTAAAGCCAAATTCTGTGTGTTTCAATTACAAAAGTACATAAAATTCATTAATGTCTAGAAACATTACAACTTTTCATTTTAATATGGAATATATATATGTATATATATACACAACTACACAGTACTGACATTCTATTGAGAATGTCTGACTGTGATTCTGTGATAAATACATAATCCACAGAACCCTCCTGTTTCTGATATACAATGATGACCACTGCGGGCCACTTTCTGTATAGGAAAATTTATTTCCCATTGCAAGCCACAGATCACTATTCTTAGAGTATTTCTGAAATGATGAAATAACTAACTGGCTATCTTTTTTTTCTCATGCATAAGACCAATTAACAATGTCTTCCTAAGAAATTAATAGAGGTGGTATATTTATACTATTACCACCACAGAAACTGAATGAAAACCTGTGGGGATTAAATGAAGTCATAGGTGAGAATGCTTAAACTATTGCCACCACAGAAAGGGAAGTTGAGGAGGTGGCAAAGCCAGCAAGTGGGCTGTGGGATGACTGAGGGCCCACTCCAAGCAACATGGACTCTTGCAGTCCTACAGAGAAAGTCCACATGCACAAGACGAGGAACGACTGAGGAAAGTCAAGACAGTAAGTTCACGTAGGAAAAAATAGTTCAGGACAATGAAAATGCTAAAACAGGCTTCCATCAAGGACAGCCTGGGAAACCATCGGCAATAGATATCAAATCACTGATATTTTCTTTGATCTGCCTGCTTCCTGTCTTTCCCTCTCTGGGACACCATAGAGCCACTTTTAACTTCAAAGTCTAAAGTTTGTATTTGATCTTATAATAATAAGCTAGGAGCTTATACTGACAGTCTTTTAAAAGTCCTTTAATGTGGTGGAATAAATATTTCACCTTGGTCTTGTACTAAATAAGGTCTCATGGTGCTGCCCCACACAAGACCCAAATTCCTAGGTTCAAGCAATCCTCCTGCCTCAGCCTTCAAAGTGAATGGGACACCTGTTATTTGCCATGGTAGCACATACAACCATTTTTCTTGCTCCATGAAGCACTTTTCTATTGTAAGGATTGAATTCTTCTAAACTACATTAGTCATGACTTGCAATCTACAGGAATTTTTTTCCAGAATCTCACAAATAGCAAAATCTGCAGGTGCTCAAGTGCTTCATATAAAATGACATGGAACTTGTATGTGAATTTCCTCTTTTCATTACACATAGTTAATAAAATATAACTGCTATTCAGACACAAATTTTCTTCCACTATATTGATACAGGATTAATCCACTGGTTGGTTCTGGGGATGGAGAACAAGTCAAAAGTCAAAGGGTCACATGTCTTTCTCCTTTAGAGGAGAGAAACCAGATTACGTCCTCTTGTCACAGTTGATGTTTACCTGGATGCCTTCTCAAGAACCTAAGTGTTGCCATGCCTAAAACCCACCTTGTAACCCAGTTTGTTCCATTTGATTTAGACTTCATTCAGACTTTCCCAGATTTCTCTGGTCCATGGATAAAACTGATGCATGCTACTTTAGAGAAAAAAATCATTCTACTACTCATATGTAGGTAGATCCCTTTATCTCTGTGTATTCTTATTTTATTTTCATGTGCTCTTCTTATGCAATCTATGTGTAAATGAATCATAATACTTAAGTTTAAAGAAAATATCTTTTATCCTTGCCTGCTAGACTTCTTATGTGACATGTAATTTTATATAGCCTAAGACATAATTTTGTTGTTTGAAGCATTCCCTTATTAATGTTTTGGTGGTCACTATAAAAATCAACATTTTTTTTTTCCTTTCTCAAACCAAAAGAAAGTCCCTCTAGAATTTCTAAGTTGATAAATTCTATCTTACACCATGGAATCATTATTAGTGACAACTAGAAAAGATTATCTGGAAAAAATATATAACACCAGAGAGCCAAGCAACAGAAGAAACAGTGAAGTAGCAGGATGCAAAACTAACAAACAAGTTTTCATATACACAAATAACAAAAAGTTGGAGAAATGAAGTTGTAGACAACACCATTTATAATGGAAACAAAACATTAAAGACTTTTTAATTTGAATTAATAAGAAATGTATAAAATATCTCAAAAGAAACATTAAATACTACATATTTTAAAGGTTATAAACAAATAGAACAATATCCCCTATTCTTGGAAAGGATGACTGCACATTATAAACAAATTGTTCCTTATAAATTAACTTCAATATAAAGCAACAAAAAGATAAACTATTTTTTTAATTAGACAAGCTGATATTAAGGTTCAGATAGAAACCGTGAAAGCTTGTTGACATAGAAGGAGCACCATGAGTTTGAGGGCAGTCTTGGACTCTCTTTACACAAGCATCAGAGGGGCTCAAGTGAATTCAACTTGGACCTGGGAGGAGAAAATACTTTCCACAAATGACTCAAAATACAAAGGAGAAGAGATGATTGATCCACCTGATTACATAAAAACTAAAAATAAAAGTTTATATAATACATAAGTGAAAAGATAACTTTCAAACTAAAATAATTATTCATAGCATATCACAAAGAGTTAATTACATTAAAATTTAAGATTTTCTAACAAGTAGGGCATAAAAAAATGAAAGCCCTTATGAAAAATTGGTATTTCAAACAAAAAATAGATACATTAATGAATGAGAAACTGTCCAAATTCTTAAGAGGGATATAGACTGCCACAAGGACTAATACAGACAGCCCACGGAGGAGGATATCCAACTGATCAGGGATGGGGAGGGGGGAATTGGGGAATTGGGGGTAACAACTCATTATTTGCCCACTAAATAATGTAACTCATTATGGACAATAAATATATATTTTTAAAAAACATCAAAATATCATTTTTCATGAATCATTTTAGCAAATATGAGCATTTTCAATTAAATTTTAATCCATTTTATTACCATGTTTTAATTGTACAAGGTGAGTTTCGTTATATTTTCTTAAGGCTTATTAAACACTCTGATCACATTCATCACCCACTATCTTCTTTCATCCTCCCTTCACTCCCGTCCTCATCTTCTCTCTTACTTCCCCTCTTCTTTAATATCATCTTTCTTAACTCTGGATTCCATATGAGAGAAAGCATTTGAAACATCTGAGTCTGGCATCCCTTAATACAGTGATCTCTAGTTTAATGCATTTTCCTAAAAATGACATAATTTCTATCTTTATGACTGAATACAACCCTTCATATTTCCACTTTCCCTGTGGCCTTCCCTTTCCTCATTCATTTACTATTTTGAGATTTTTTTTGATACTTTTCCTTTCTTCACTTTTATGTTCTAACTCCAGATGTATCAAATTATCTTCAAATTTTCAATTCTTTCTAAAATTGTATCTTTTATTATTGGAATCCATCCATTTAACACTACAATTTCAGTTCCAAAAGTTCTATTTCATCTCTCCAAGTCTCATGCTCCTCTTTTCAGCTTCTGGATCCCATATTGTGTCTTCATTTTCTTTCCTTAAGTGTTAGAATCTTCATTTTATCACCTGTATCTGATAATATACTGTCAGAAGGGGAGGGAAGTTTTACTCACTCACTCTTGGCTCTTAAAAGTATATTCCTTAGTGTCATGTAAAATGTGATAACAAACTCTTGTTCCTCAGACTTTATCTTTGGGGATTTTTGTATACTCTGGACAAGTGTGAGTCAGCTTTTGTTCCCATTAAGCAAATTAGACATCACTAGGTAGGCTTAAGTTTATAATAGGTCACAGAGAAATGTTCATTCCTCCCGTACATTAATGTTGGGCAATTTCTATTGTTAGAAATTCTCAAAATGAAACTCTCTAACCCACCCCCTAAATTTTCCAATCTAGAGTACATGCTGATAGAGTCATGCTTTTTTTTTTACTCCCTTTATGGGGAATAAGTGTTCTATGCCACCCTTCTCTTGACAATGCAACTATTAGCACAGAGCAGAAAACCGTAACACCCTCAAGAGGTGGCCACTGCCTTTTTCTAAGGAACATTTCTGCACTCTCCCTTTACTTTTAGGCAAAGGGAATTTCCTCTGCTTTGTTTTATACAAATTCACCTATGCAGGTAAGCAGATGTCTAACAATTTAATGAGTACTTCCAGACATTTTACAATGAAAGAGCTTTCAGAATATTTAAACAGTAATATTGCCAAAAAGCTATTTCTATCTTTACATTTTCCTGTTTTCTCTATATTCTAGAGTAAGCATCAAGTTAGAAACAAATATTTTAAAGCCAAAATTGCTATCCAAGCATGATGGTGCACACCTATAATCCCACAACTCTGGAGGCCAGGGAAGGAAGTGAAGACTAGGCTATATAAAGAGCCTATCTCAAAAACATGAAAATCGGCCACTGAAATACATAAACAGAAGTGAGCTAGAAAAAGCCACATCTCAAAGCTATGGTGAATATTAACTGCTTGTCTGATACAAGAAGAAATGGCATGAGAAGCAGCCCTGACTTTCCATCATGATCACTGGAGAAACTATCAGACATGACCAAAACCCTAAAACCCTAGCTACCAATTTCTAACCAATAATATGAGGACTGGGCATGGGAAATCCAACTTTGTAGGAAAGCATGCATGACTTAGGTGCACAGAAACATTAATATCTTACTAGTTAAGAAGACAGAACACTAAGACAAGACAAGAAACTCTGTCCTGGGGTCTGTCTGTTCAGGACTTGTCCAAATTTCTGTAGAAGTTTCATTTTTCAAGGAAAGATTTAAGCAAAGAACAACATCCCATTCCAGAAATGAATGCTTTAGTAAGTCATGAAGCAGAAGAAAGTTCGAGGCAAAGGAGAGTTCAAAAGAAATTTCAGGCAAGTGCAATGGCAGCCTACAGAGAAGTCTGAAGACTTGTTCATCCTTATTATGACTCTGGTCACACGTATTGTCATTCCCAAGTATTCTCTCCTCTTTGCCTGTGAGAGAATCGCTCTTCTCTGCTCTTTAACAACAAGCATGGTTTTGAGACTTTCATCTGTGAATTGTGAGGAAGTAACCCAAAAGTCACTTTTGAGCTTTGAAAACCATTGTGTGGTCCTACTGTTCTGTTTCAGGAGCCACAAGAAAAAAGGAAGGCTGTTTTATCTGCCTTATTCACCAAATGAGTAAGACATGAAAGGCAGCAGGAGCTGAACCACAAATAGACAGGACAATTACAAGAAATAAACTAGTTTCTGTCATAAGCCACTAATATTTAGAAATCATTTGTGACTGTACCATGACCTGGTCTAAGATGTCTGGTAGAAAAGGCTATGTTGTTTAAATACTCAAAAGCCATACCTGGAAATCCTACTCTTTCCCCCAATTTCTAATCAATAATATCTATACTGGGTGTAAAAAAGTATAGTTTATAAAAAAGCATGCATGGTTCAGATGCAGAGATACATTCAGCTGCTTACTAGTTTAGAAGACATAACAAGAAGAGAAGAAAAAAGCAGAAGACTACCTGGAGCCATCTATCCAGGACTTGTATAAGTTTCTACAGAAGTTTAACTTTGCAAAGAAGGATTCAAACAAATACTTCCAACACAATGTGCTAAGGACTATAGGAGACAGGTATGAAAACCTGCCATAGTAAAAACCTTGGACAATTTCACAGTAGACAGAATCTAAATGAGGAGAGCTCAAAACAAAAAGCAATTATTTATAAAAATAAATGAAAGGGAAGGAGGGACTCACCATTTTAAATAAAAGAAATAATTCATAAAACACAGGAAGATAATAAAGAGCCCAGATAGAAAGCAATCAGATGTTCCCTGTGCATGGCCACATGTGCTCATGACAGAAACAGGCTTAAGGTGCAAGCTAGACGCCAAGACCCATCCAAGCCACTCTAGACAGCCTGGTATCACCCAATAAACAACAGCAAGCCACTGAAAACATGTCCATAGATCATGACATAGCCAAATCTGTGCCACGGACAGAAAGCACAGAGAGAAATAAGGATGTTATATAGGAGATAAAGAGCCCAACATCATCAGTGCTCCCTGCATGATGTTCACATATTTCAACAAAGGAAATGGCTGTATGTTTTATTCAAAAGCACACGCTAAATTGCCAGGTAAAAACAACAAGCTGACTATCTGCAAAGGATTTACAGGATCCTGCATGGAAGAACTATCACAAACAAGATTGCTGAAAAGAACCTAAAGTGAATGTGTTCATACTCATAAAACATTCATATTCAATCCATCCTGTTTTTCACATAGTATTCTACAACCATAAGCAACCCACCTGGGCTCAAGGGAACCACCCTAAATTTAAAACCAGAAACTAAGTGCAAACTGATTATGAGAAGATGGAAAGTTTAAATAACCAATGAGCATTTACATCTCAAATGACACTTCTACAAGCCCCCAAAGGCCTAAGATATAGCAATGCTTTCCTTTCTATTTTGACTATACTAGTCTATGACCACACATCTCACTGGAGTCCACATTCCTAACAAAGACCAGTATAAGACAATAGACTTAATCAGAACTGAATGCTGGAAATGCCTTGTGCTTGACTCCAGTTTTATGTCAGTGCCTCTGTGACTACCATTCTACTTGAGTCCCCTCCAATGAAACTGCAGCCACCTTTGCTTGAATTTGTATTTGATTTATAACTAAATTAAGAGATTTTTACAATGTAAAAGTGTGTTTCATTCTACTAAAATGACTTCACAAACAGCAAATATGAATCCTTTAGAAATAAAGAAATAAAGTTATAAATAGAATATATAGGTAAATATAAAATATAACCACAAAGTATCCTTAAAAGAACCTAAAGATTTCATAAGCTATTTGGATATGCTCAAGGGAAGAAACTTTTTCCCAATGGCAATAACATAAAATAAACTGGATAAGAGCACAGGTATGGAATTAGAATACTATGTTTGAATATAGTTTCTTCTACTTACTGTCTAATCCTGAACAATCACATAAGCACCTTATAGTACAACTTTCCTTTATTCCACTACCAAGATAAAAGTACACAATTATTTAAAGAATTAAATGAGTTAACACTTGTAAAGTATCTATATAGCAAGAATTCAAGACTTATCTTCTATATGTATTTATATGACAGCTTCCAACACACCATAAAGAGTAAACTTTGGATGACTAAGTCAAAATAACCATGGACAATATAGTCAAAAAATTTAAAGACAAAATAACCATTACTTTTTCTACTCAAAGAGAAATGACTTGCAAAACTATTATAAAACTTCCTAAGTAAAATCTAATTCTATAGATAAATAAGTGAAGAAATACTACATTGTAATTTCTACTTACATCTGGTTTGGAATGCTGAAATATCTTCAGGGGAAATTTTAAGTCCCCTTTAGCTAAAGTTACTAAATATTCCTTTAGTAGCTCATTAGCCACACCAGGAGACTGTTTCTCACAACGATGAAGAAAGGGAACCATCCATTGGTAGGCACTGGTTACGTATTTGTCCTCAGAACACTGAAATTATAATTGACCAAAACACACACAGATTAAGCATTTCTTTATTCCAGACAAATCAGACTGATATCAACAGTAAAAACCCCCGTCTTTCTTAAACACTGCAGCTCACTTCTCTCAGGAGGCCTAAGAGGTGACAGGAGAATGCAGACCTTCTACCCATAAAGCTACAGTGGGCATAACCTTGCAAGTCATCTCTGCAGATAATAACTGACTTCTCATGGCCAAGGCCCAGCTGTGGAAGACACACACCACGGCTACTCCTTCACCATGAGGTCCTCCCGAGCAGAGAGAAGTTTTATGCAAAGAAAGACAAAAAGATTGTGGGAAAAGAGGCAGACAAGCAACCTTAGACCAACCAAAAGAGTGAAAGAGGAAAAAGCACAGAACAGAAGAAGATAAAGACACTATAGAAAAGGAGCACCTGGGAAGAGAATCTCACTATGAAAGCCCACATCTCTCCCTGTGCTTATTTCTCTTGATTTGGCTTACTTTTATACCCACTCCAAATGACGCTGGTAATTTTATTAGTTATCTCTAGAATTAAACCATTGTTTCTCAACGGCCCAAGGTGATATTCCTAAGGCTTTTAAGAGAATTCTTACACACAACACAAGCCTACTGGTGGAGCACAGGGAAAAGAAACTGAGAGAAAAAAAGTTAAGGCAAAAGAAGAAAGGGACAGTGAATGGGGACAGATGATGAAAGGGAGACAGAAGAGAAAATGTACAAAAGTGAAGGGAAAGGAGAAAGAGTCAAGAATAATGAGGAAGTAAGTTAATAAAAAACTTAACAGTTTTATATCCCTTCAGTAATTTTTCAAACACTAGATTTTGAAAAAGTCAAGGAGCTGTCCTCAGTTTGCTGAGGACAGAGCATATAGATAATGTTTAAGAAGCAAGTTATAATTAAACTTACACTACTCATTAGCAATCTCAGTTTTTCAATATCTTTCATCTGCTGGAGCTCTTTCAAAGTCAGGGTCAAGTCACACCCAGCTTCATAGACCAGTGTTTCCAGAGTCACCAAATCATCACAGAGAGCCATCAAGCCAGGAATATGCCGCTCCATTCCAAGGCGAGCCAGTGACAATGCACAGTCAACCTGAAAATTAAAGGTGACAATAAAAAGTCCCTGAGAATTACATATTTCTTTTATATTAAGTCCAAGCCTCCAATCAAAAATCTAGTTCTTATATATATATATATCTTCATAAAATTCCATTATCATAAACATATATTTGTTATTTACTACAGAAATGCTTAGAGAACTTTATCAAATAGATCAGCTTCACTCTGTTCCAAAGTAAAGGTACAGATACTGATAAAGAAAGCCATTGTACATTTGTACAGCATAATGGTTTATGGCGCAGGTTTACATATGTTTCTCTATTCAATTCTCACAACATGACAACAGGAAAATATAGTGAATCTAAGAGTGAGAAAGACAAAGTCACCATACTTGCACTATGCCACTCTGCTTCCAACAGGAAGGCTTGTTCTCTGATTTTTCCTGTTCAGCGTCTACCTACTCACATCCTCCCTTAGAGAAGACAATGAAATATTTACTAACCGATAAACTCTGGCGTATTTTATGTGGAATAATTCAGTCTTGAACTTATCAGAAAAAACAACAACAACAACAAATGGTTTACTTTACATATTCAATAGACTGACATTTGCACCTTTACCTACATAAACCTACAAGCTGACATATTCTATGGTGAAGAAATTACCTGTTGTGGCCTACACTCGCACTCTCTCACACTACCCTTACTCTCCTCTTCCTAGAGTGAAAATTATTAAGCCAGGCCTACTATGAGCTAATACCAATCCAGGTACAGGGACCACAAAGCTGAGCAGGTAAAGACTTCTCAGTCTGGGAAAGAAAGACATTTAACCACTTAGCCATCTCTGCAGCCCATTTAAAAACTCAGTGAATGTCACAAAGTGAGATAACAGCTGTGTCTGACTGGATCTAATGAGAGACTACTTAGCACAACCAAAGAGGCTCATAGGGTTTTCCAGAGGAGGAACACTTAAAATGGTCCATAACATCCTAATGTCTATTATCTGGGTAAATAAAATCAGTAAGGGAAGAAAAACAGCCTAAGAGACTGAGAAGCAAGGTGCACTGTGAAAGTATAAAGTAGATCCAAATGATTGAAAAGAAACTGTGAAGACTAATTTCACCAACCTAAGGAATTTGCAGTTTATTCTGAAATGCATCATTGAAGAATTTCTACTGAGGCATGTTATTTTTCCAGAGGAGACACGAAGAAACATCTATTCACCCCAGATAGGGCACTGATGACAAACCAAGAAACAATTCCACTCAAGTCTAGCTTGGTGAACCAGAGAGTTTAGCTTATTTCCAGGGATGTGAGGGAATAGGAGTGTGGGCAACTTAGGGCAGAGTGCCCTTCTTACCCTGTCTACTGCTCATATATCCTCAGGGAGGTGAGGGACCTACTATATCACTTTGAGCCCTTTCCCTTTGCTGAAGGAAATGCTAGTGGGTCCAATCTTATAAGTTAATCAGAGTTGCTATAACTTTAAGATGCTGCTGACCATCTTGTGCCCAGAAGACAGAGTTCCAAAATATCATGAGATGAACAGATTTCCACTTTGGAAAGAATACCCAACATTGAGTTAATAGTGAACTGATGTGAATGATGTCTCAGAAGTGGAATGAAAGTAGGGAGAGCAAGTCAAGAGAACTGTAGCTCTTAGTACCAGAGCAGTCCTGACAGAAATACTCTGCTTTACTCATTCATGTACTAATGACTACACTCAAGTCACACTGAGTAAAAATCTGTGGAACACTCCCTGTGTACTAGCAAAAACAATAAGGAGCTTAACAATAGCAGTGTAGCTAAAGATACATATGTAAACAATACCACATGCATTAGAAGACACGAAATTTCATCAGACCAGATGAGGAACACATGTAGGGAGAAGGAATTAAAATTTTATACTAATTTTTTGAAATTACTTCTGTAGATGACATAATACCAGTAATTTTCACATCAAGATGATAAATATGGCAAACTATGTGTCATCAAAGCACACTGAGTTTTTTTAGTATGAAAGGAACCACATTTTTTCAAGTTCATGTATTTTTTTTCTTATTAAGATTTGTAGGCAAGAGAGATGGGCTCAGTAGTTAAAGGCATTTGCTTGCAAAGCGTGATGGCCCAGATTTGATTACCCAGTAACCCATGCAAAGACATATGCACCAAGTAGAGCATGTCTGGAGCTCATTTACAAGTGACAGAAGACCCTAGTGCACTCATATTCACTCTATGTCTGTCCCTCTCTCTCTCTTTCTTTCTTTCTCTCTCACAAATAAATAAATAAATAAATAAATCTGCGCAATTAACCCTTTTATGTATACTGCTTAAGAAAGACCATGCAAAAACATAGATGGCAGAGCCAGATAAAATCCAACATGTTGCTGGCTTTCCTCTCTGAGAAGTTTAATTATAAAACAGAAATCGATTATCTCCAAAAATTCTTGTCATAATACCTTAATGTTATTCTAAGCATTTTCAAATATATTTTCTCCATAGACATCTTTAAATAATGGAAGCCAATGATGAATTGATAAATTATCTTGGATACCATCCAAAACTTGGGCCTACAATAATATTCCTATCAGTTTCTGTACATTAGTTGACCTTTGATTAAGTAGGAATTCAAGAAGGCTATCACACAGGGCATGGCTGATCCATTATGTAGAGACTTAAAGGGCTTGATATTTCTTTCCACACTACTGTTGCCTTCATAGACCCTCTAGAATTAACTTTCCTATGAAATGAAAGGCTAAAGGTATGAGGGACACTCCAAAACCAAGACAGCAGGTAGCAAGGAAAGAGCAGCCACTGGCCAGACCACGAATGAGAGTCCCAAGTGTACCTACCATTCTTTGATCTAAGTCATTAAACTCTGTTCTTTACAGTAAAGTCTGCTACTACTTACATTTACAGAGCACTTGATTTGCAGTTTTTAAGGCTCACTCAAGTATATTCTTTGATCTTATCAACTCTGGAATCAGAACCAAAACCAAGGTATAATAAAAGATAGGCAGTAATGACTGTTGTAGCACAATGGCCCAATGCTTAGCCATAAATGGTAAAAATAAACATCTATACATGCCCTCCAAGGCTTAGAGAACATTGCTGAAGAGGGGATAGAAAGAATGTGAGAGCCAGAGGAAGGGGTAGAGTGTTGTGTACCTATTTTCCTCTTAAATGAAACATTTCCTACGTATGAAGGGAGCCTCTTTTAAGACTCAGGAACTAAACAATATTTACCAAGTTTGGCAGCAAAAATCAAGTCTTGGGAAGTTTCCTCCCTAAGTTTATATAAACAGTAACAACTGTTGGGGAGAAGACTCTGAACAACTGAGCTGCCCACCAGGTGTTCAGGGAGATGCACTTTCTGTGAGTTATCAGCCATGCTGATGCAGAGATGCAGCTCCTTTGGGTCATGCATGCTCCCCTAAATATCTCCAATAAACTACTGGCTTTCCAACTTGCTTAGGTGAGACTGGTTAATCTGGTCTGTCATCAAAGGCCCATCTAGGGCAATTAGACATTTGTTCACATATCCCCAAGAAAAGTCACCCAGCATCTAGGTAAGGAATTTAAGAACTGAGAAACATCAGGCAGGATCTTAAGGAAAACAGCAGAATCAGCTTTGAACAAGGTTTCTGAAAGGCAAAATCACAATCAACTGTGTTAGCACACTGTAATAGGGGATTAATCAAGCATTTCTTTCTATGTTGATACAATCTTTTAAATTAACATGATAATAAGCCTAATAAAATAGAGAAAATTAGGAACAGTATGTACCATATTTTTTAGCTACATTCTAAAGAAAAATTATGGACAACTTTTCTTGCATTTATCTGCTCTGTAAGAATCTAAAAGTTACAAAAGCTTCCAAGGCAAAAAAAATGAACAAAATTATTAAGAAATATTCATTTCTTCTATTGCAAATGACATCCACGACGTCCAGAGTTTGTACACATCCCCTACAGGAACTGAAGCCTCAGGCCCTGGCCCAGCATCACCACTGAACAGGAATGTCTTTGCCTCACCTGACCAGCATAGTGCTCTATCTCCTCTGCTCTGCTCTGGTACCACTCCATAACCTTCTCCACTGGAAGCTGGGGTGTCCTAAATGGCAGTAACTCAGGCTGGGAAGCATACAAAAACTCACTTTCATCTTGAAGACTTGGCTCTACAACCATTCTGCAAAACACAAAAAGAACAACTGGTATAGTAACTGATTGGAATGCTGAAAAAATACGATTTTTTTTTTTCAGAGAAACAGAGATGAGGGATGAGCTGGTTATAGAGAATGGATGAGGAGTAAGAAAAGAGAGAAAGAGAGAGGGAGGTAAAAAGGAGAGGGAGAAGGTATCAGTGTCCATGTGTTTTCTAATGTGTAAGCAAACTTAAAGGGAAATGACACATTTCTGGAAACAATATTTTCCCAATGATTTCCTGAGTTGAAAAATCGGAATGGAGGGTTGGAGAGATGGCTCAGTAGTCAACAACAATCCTGCTGCAAGCATGAGGGCCTGAGGAGGCCTGAGAAACCACCTGATTCTGATCCCCAGGACCCACATAAACATCTGGGCATACACAAGTGCATTTATAATCCAAGTCCCATGGGGAAAAGAAACCCAAGAATCACAGGAGTTCTGAGGTAAGAGACTCCAGCCCAAGTACAAATCAGAGGAATAGTGATGAGCTTTCTGCTCAGCACTGCAGGTGCATGCATGTGCACACACTACATAAGCACCAAATTATACACAATACCAAACACACACAAGGAAAGAGTCAAAATGGATAAGAAATCAAATCAACTATGCCACAAACCAACGAAATTCGTATTAACAAAACTAAAATTACCCTGAAAAGTTTTTACAAAATGCACAGAGCCAAGTGCCTACTGTAGGCACTATGCTGGTCAAGCAGGGAATGCTTCAGAAATATCCCCAGGTGAGTTCAATTTGAAGTAGAGTTAAGATATCTTGTTTTCAGCTTTCATAAAAGCAAGAACTATACCTTATGTATGCTGATAATATACTTCTACTGAGTACCAACAAAATAGCACAGACATTTGCATAGCACAGGACTACTTCACACCCTCCCCATTTGGTGTGAGGAATGAGCCCTAAGGGAGTAATGCCTGCTCTTGTCTGGCTAAATATACATATTATGCCCACCAAACTGCCTTATAAGCACTTTTCTTTTAATGTTCATACCCATATAATAATGCTGCTATCACTTGTGGCTAGAGAGGCTTGTCTTTTCAAATAGTGGTGACCACTACGATGACTCAAAAGACACCACAATGCTAAGAAGAAATGATAGTGGAGTGTTCAGCACTGGGACATCTCTATCACAGCTTTTGAGGCCCAGGGTCTATTGCGGAAAAAGTGGTGGAAAGAGAATAAAAGCCAAAGGAGGCATACCACTGCTTGCAACACCAAGTTCCACACACAAAACGGCCTTGCTATTCACGACTTCGCAGTGCCTGATAATACCTAAACAAGACTTTCATAATAGGAGGAAAAGATGATAGCACCAAAACAAAATAGACTAATTGAGAGGGAAAGGAGATATGAGAGAGGGTGGGGAGGGGATCATAATGGTTTATTTTACATAATTATGGAAGCTATCAATAAAAAGTTTTGTGTTTTTTGTTTGTTTGTTTTATGGTTTTTCAAGGCAAGATCTCGCTCTAGCCCAGGCTGACCTGGAATTCACTCTGTAGTCTCAGGCTGGCCTTGAACTCACGGCAATCCTCCTACCTCTGCCTCCAGAGTGCTGGGATTAAAGGCATGTGCCACCACGCCCAGCCCAAAAGTTTTTTAAAAATCTAAATGAGCAATGAATTTTATAACCATACATGGTCACCTTCATATTTAATTGGTGTGATTTTTAGCAGAATATAGGAATCAAAAATATCTTCCCACAGAAGTTTTGTGGGATTGGCCCAAGGACTTCAAGCTTCTAGTGTTTTTGTTGGTATATATGAGGTCATTCTAATTTCAAATTCCTTTCATGAAATGACATCCTTCTTTCTAGAAGGATATTCCAGATATTCTAGAGGGTCATGATGGTAGTCTTTAATGTAAAGAGTGCTCCAATATGAAAACTCATTGGCTGTTCATTCTAAATACAGGCTTGACTTATTAGAATTTTCCCCACTATTATCTATGTTCTCTCTTTTTTAGTGCATATAACTTGAACATTAGACTTGTTTTGTTAAATAGCTATTCCCTTAGATTCTAGCTCTGTATTTTTAATTCTAGGGTAGGAAAATTCCTTTATGATATTTTCTTATCCTTCTATCCAATTTTTTAATGTCAAATGTTGTAGTTACCTTTTTGTTGCTTAGACAAACATCTGACCAGAAGCAGCTTATGGAAGGAAGGGGTTTATTTCAGGCTTACAGAATCCAGGGGAAGTTCCATCATGGAAAAAGAAGCTGGCTCACTGCAGCATGCATTCATCGCAGAGAGAGAAAAAACAACAGCAGCAAGCACCAACAACCAGAGCTCAAAATGGCTCTCAACACATCCCAGGGCTGGATTCAAGATCCACCCCCACTGACACACCTCTTCCAACAGGCTGCTGGAGACTTAAGTAGGAAGCTTAATCCAAAATACATAAGTCTATTGGAGACATACATTCAAACCACCTCACCAACTATCACATTTTTTAACAACCCTAAGTTCTCTCTTTTTTTTTTCTTTTTTCTACAAATATAGTAACTTCTCCCATCTCCTAGGTAACACTGATTGCAATTTTTGCAATTTTCTTCTTTCTCCATAGGGTCTCTTTTGTTAGATGCATTATCTGTTTATGATCTTCATCTGTTTGTTTGGTCAGTCTGGTGGAGTCTAATCTCAGGTACCACAGAGCTATGTGGTGGGGATGGCAGAACCTTCATTTAGTTGTTAACTGCACTGCATCCTAACCTTTGGGGACCATCTCTCAGGATCTAGAGGAGACCTTTTTAAAACTACTCCATTTCTCTGTAAAAGAATTCTCTAAACTTCGATGGTAGAATAAGTCTCTGTGAAGAGAGGAAGATGCAAACCCACAGTTCCAGCATTGGGACATAAATTTTCTAAATTCCTGGCTCTTCAAACCTTCACTTTACCCTCACCTATGCTGTATCTGATATCCAGGAACACGGGAGCTTTGTAGCTCATCTCATGTCTGCCACCCCCAAAATTAAATCTCTGGTATCATGGAGGGAAAATGCAGGAGAGCTGGTGAAATGGTGCTTACTTTATTTGAAGAGTGGCAAATGAAGGAATTTAAATCTTCCTCACAGAACCCTCAACAAATCTGCATGCACACCATCTGTAATATTTGAAGCCTCTACACGCTGAGGCTTTCCCAAGTTAGATCTTATTAAAAAAATGAAAATAAAAACTGAACCAAGAACAAAATTCCATGTATGCCATGACTAGAAGAAATATATCTGTTGATCTACTAAATTGAAAAAATACCTTAAAATGCAAAATTGGAATAAATATTTTGAAAAAATTCCTTAGCATTTGATATTTTCACATTTAAAAATTAATGTAGTGAAGTCAAGAGCGTTATTTAAAACTTGTCTAAAGCCAGGCATGGTGACTTATATCTTTAATCCCAGCACTCTGGAGGCAGAGGTAGGAGGATCAATGTGAGTTCAAGGCCAGCCTAGGATTACAGAGTGAGATCCATGTCAGCTTGGACTAGAGTGAGACACTACCTTGAGAAATAAAAACAAAACAAACAAAAGGAAAAAACTTCTCAGTACCCCATGAGTTCAGACACTTATCACATATCTATTTATCAATCCCACAAAGTAATGAAAGTGCCTTATACTGGTTCATACCTGCATTCCGACTCCTCACACCAATCCTTAGCTCGGTGTTTATGTTCAGCCCAAGGAATGATCATCAAGTAGTCACCATTATAACTTAAAAATAAATAAATGAACAAATAAGGCATAAGCATTTAAAAGATATACTAACTAGCTTCATAAATACTATAAACTAGAAATATATAAAAAGTTTTACCTATAACCCTCACCAACAACATCCTAGTACAATATTTTGCATATAATATATAAATATGTTTCCTATCAACATAAATGGTCTTCTGCCAACAGTATATACAATCTATAACAGTGTGATTTAACTGAGTTTCCAGAGATGTGTCTGCATCATCCAATATAGCAGCCCACTAGCTGTATGTATACGTATTAAGCACTAGAAATATTAATCTAAATATAAATAGGAAAATATGCCTCATGTCTACCATGTGAAACAGCACAGACTCAAAAGACAGCAGCCAGAAGAAACAATGTTACAGGCTGAAATGTATCATGGAAGGGTGAACAAAAAGAAAATGTAAACCAGGCACAGTGGCTCCCGTCTCTAATCCCAGCACTCTAGAGGCTGAGGTAGGAGGATCATGGAGGCCAAGGTGGGCTACTGAGTTAGTTCTAGGTTATCCTAAGCTAGAATGAGTTCCTTTGGGGGGTGGGACAAAGAAGGGAAGGAGGGAGGGAGAGGGAAGGAGGCAGGGAAAAACAAAACTAAAAGAGGCCAAGATGAGAACTGATTAGATAGGATTTTTTGAAAGATGTACCACAGGTTGAGATTTGTATTTATATACAAAGTGCACATGAGATACAAGAGTTATACTAAAATGATTACTAATGGCATAGGACCCTCAACAAAATGAAACATATTTGGAATTTAGTCTAGAATATTATTAAACATTGCTATCATTCTTCACTAAGCAGAAATGGGTAAAAAACCCATTGCACACATTAAAAATAAGTTCTGCTCAGAAGCCCACATTGAAAGGCAGAAATGAAAAGCTCTGGTTATTAATATTTTTCAGCATTTTCAAAGCATAGCACTATGAACCTACCCCAAGGATGATAATAGATAATTGCTATTAGCACATCAGGCAGTGATGGCAACACTACTCCTTAACACTCACTGACCTCTAATTAGGACCAAACAGTACACACTGCTTTCAACATATAATACTTCCATTCAATCCTACCAAGCTAATGAAATGGGGGATATTACCTCCCTCATACAACTGAGCAAACTGAGTATTTTTTCTAAGTTAACCTGTTCATCATCATAGAGCTAATAAATAGCAGAGCACCAATGTGAATACAGAATCTAAAAGCATTTGTTATTAATCACCTTACAATTCTGCCTCTTAAAGGGACCTAAGACTATAGCATAGTTCCCAACCCTATTTCTACTAGTCCCCTACTTTGTACATAAAAGTAACCACTAAGATTTCTATGCAACAGGAGAAGGGATTTAAACCTTTCCAAATGAATAGATCAGCCCACAGCTTACATGTTTCCTTTTTACATACATAAAGAATACATTTAAACTTAGATATAAAACTAATCGATTACTAGTCTTAGGAAATTGACTTCTACTAAGTATGTCTTACTTTAAGATATGTACCAATATTTACATAATAAAAACAAAACTAAGCCAAGGATTATGCACACAGCTGTCATCCCAGTGCTCATGAGGTCAAGGTAAAAGTACCTTCACTTCAGCCTGACAACATGGTGCACACTAGCTTTTGCTGAGATACAGAATGAGAACAGAAGGAAAGGAGAAGAAGGGGAATGAGGGAGATAAAAAAATGTGAAAGGAAAACTTCCTCTGCTGTTTTGTTTTCTTATAGTTATTTCTACAAAATTATTTTCCAATTACATTTTAGGAGATTAAAGTGTTGGTTTAAAATGTATCAAAATTCTTGGACTGGAGAAATGGTTTAGCGGTTAAAGGCACTTGCTTGCAAAGCCTGATGGCTCTGGTTTGATTCTCCAGTACCTGCATAAAGCCAGATATACAAAGTGGTACAAGCATCTGAAGTTCATTTGCAGAGGCAGAAGTCCCTGGCACACCCATACTCATTCTCTGCCTCTTTCTATGTCTCTCTCTCAAATAAATAAATAAAAATATTTTCAATGTATTTTTAAAGCAGTAAAATTGTTAATTTTGCCTCTAAATGTAATGTGCAAAAAACAAAACCTCCTCCGAAACCAGAATTAAGACTCCTTCGAAGCAGGGACTTTGTCTACTGTCATTTCCTCAACGCCTAAAATAGTGCCTGGCTGTTTAGTAAACTCTTTAAAAAAATGTTGGTTGTACTAAATTGTTAACATAACAATAAAGAACTTGAAAAGTGATCTCATATATAATAATAAGAGTATAAGAATAGACTGTGGCAAAAGAAGAGCACAGTTTATTCATAAAAACAAAATACATCAGAAATTTATGCTATACAGTATAGAATCTATAGATTTGAGAGACAGAAAGGGAAAGAAGAATTTCCCAATATATATCATTATACTTATGGAAGGTTGGGAACATAGGCTGGGGACCCCCTTCTCTGAAATATTTGAGAGCAGAAGTTTTAATTACTGAGTTTGTAGAGTTTAGATTACTTGAATCAACTTTAAAAAAAAAATTGGGATTCTGGAGGAATATTCAATCTATACATTGAACACAAAATGACAGACATTATGATAGGCATAATGTAATGATAGACATCTAGTGATTTAGTAATTAGACAGACATTTCACACACAGAGAGAGAGACCTAAGAATAGGTCTCTCTCTAAACCTCCCTGTTAAGTTTTGGATATAAAATGTTCCCCATAGTTTCATGTACTGGAACATTTGTCCCCATCTGGTGGTTAACTTTATTGGCAAATGGGGGTGGGACGTATTGGAAGAAGTTTAGAGTCCCACCCTCTTCCCAGGTAGTTCTCCTTCGGCTTCCTTTCCCACACTCCTGCAGCATGCTTCCCATCATAACAGGCTGGATCCTCGGAACAGGAGAGTAACAAATCTTTCTTCTAAGTTGTTATCTTTCCTGTATTTTGTTGCAGTGACAAGAAAATTAACTATAATACATTCATTTTATATAATTCACATTTTAAATACTTGTTCCTTCACAAGGTGATCAGACAGAATACTGAAGAAAATTCAGAAAAAAATCATTTTTCATTAATTCTCTTTACTCCTTATATTATGTGTTAATCACAATTATGTGAAATTATAGTTCAAAAAACTAGAAATAATATTGTTAGTTACAGAGCTTTATAAAGATTAGCTAATTGCAAAACTTTGAATCTAAAGTTTTAGAAATACAAATCTGCATTTGCATAGCCTTCATTTTATCTCATTCTTCATTTTCTACTCTACTTGGGAAGTTCTAAAATTTAAATGTATCATTCTCACACAGAAAAAAATCAGCATGGTAAACTGAAATTATCTCTTTATAAAATAATAGCTAATTTTGATTAATTTTAAGATGTTTTTATATTAGAACCCTGCTCATTGTTTTCTAAACAGTAAACTATGTTGGTTTCACTTGAAGGTAACATTGATCTGTCAGGAAGAAAGGAATGAGCATAACCAATCCCATTATATTTACCCATTTTCTCACCAATTATTTCTTATACTAAGTATAAATGTCTTATTTCAAGAAAATTATAGCAACAATACACTTCCAAAAGTTCCTTTATTTATATTCTGTGCCTTGGGAACAAAAGGCTAAGTAGAGAGTGTATTACTACTAATTTAAACCTCTCGTGCACTGGTTTTATGAAAGGGAATTGTATTTATTATTATTATTTAGCAAAGAAGAAAATGCTCTGATAAATTAAGCTCCAAAATAAGAACACTTTGGGCCTATATGTGTTACTGCACTGGGGCTGGCATCACAGAACAAGTCAGAGTGATCTGAAACTGAATGGGAAAATAGTTCAAAAAGCTAGTTACCACTCAAAGTGCCAAGATCAGGGGGTACAGGGGGGGAGGAACAGCTACCTGAAAGTATCATTAAGCATTCTCCTTTTGACAAACGAGATTCTATGTTATTCTATGTCAAGCTATCAATAACTGCAAATTTCTGCAAGGCAAAAGATTCTATGCCTCTGTGTGAGCATACATGGGAACAAAAAAAGGTGGACAATCCTTAGCTTCTGTGTGTGCACATCAAAGTCAGAGGACAACCTCCAGTCAGAGCATCAGTCCTCTCCTCCACCCTGTTTAATACAGGACCACTGCCAACACCAGGGTATCCTACTAGTATCCAGCAGACCAGCTGTCCCGCTTACACAGTGAGCCCTCTCT